>FIZR01016434.1:15184-96759 GCA_900060175.1 Ferrisia virgata
TTTTTTTTTTCAAAATTTTCATTTTCCCCCCTTTCCCCCCCCCCCCCCCCGCTCCCCGCCCAATGCAAGATATTTATAACCTTGCTAATACAAACCGAATTCAATTTCGCATAAAATAGTCAACGAGCACCTGCCAGCCCTACACAATCTACATATTAGTTGAAGCATCCTAGACGAAGGAAAAAAAATCTTTGAAATGATATTCTGGGAAAAAAATCTCAAAATTTACGACCTCGCGAATCTTTCGCATACGACGAAACATGGATTAATTCATTAAAACAATTATCTCGTTTAATTATCATACAGCAAAAGCAGCTCACATTTTTTTGAAACATCGTCTGTTGAACATTTCAACGTAAGGGTCTGGCATTGGCATGAGCATGGCCTGACCCAATGTACAGAACGCGTTACGTATGACACAATTAAACGCGATGATCCCGTACAGGACGGACGGATGGACGCGAGAAACGACCAAGAGCCGGTAATTATTCGTATATTTTGACGTAATTTACCGCGTTATTTAATTCGTATGCCAAGTACCTTAAAAATAGAATTAAAATAGCATAACTATAGAGGTATATACTCTATGATATTTTTATGAAACTAAATATTAGCGAAATTTTTTCCCTTCTTTTTCTCTCCCTGCTGGTTTTATATATATATATATGTATACATGAATTCATCATAATGTACCCATGTGTGTGAGTATTGGAAGGGGCCAAAATGCGTAGGAGTTTTACGTATACGACACGGCGAATCTCCATACGTAGGAGAAGAGAGTCGAAGAGTGAAAAGAGTAAAATAAGCGCCGACGAGAACGCTGCCGTTACGTAATCGTAATGTAGTTTTTCATCTCCTTTCTTCCACCCGCGTTGCGGCTTTCTCTACACTTTCTTCGTCCGGCTGCGGTTACCAATTACGATTGTGTTATAATTATAAACTGCATCGACGAACATATGTTCGAAAGGAATTCGTTTCTCCGCAATTTGCAACATAAAAGTATACATACAATGTCACCGAAGTGGATGACGACCGACGCGACGTCAACCGAAATACGAAATTTTTACCAGTGTTGCCAGAATGTAAGGGGAGAAAATTTTTCAGCTTTACGAGTATCATATATAAATTTATAATACATTTTTTTCAGAAGTTGTAGACTAGGGTGGGTCGAATTCTGCTTTGTTTGGAAATCTGTAAACGGTGGGAGGGGGGGGGGTTACAATAGTTGCGAAATGACCACAAAATGATGTTATAAAGATTTTATTTTAGCTTTATAATTCAATTTTTGAACTTTTTATAAAGTTTATTAATCTTCAAAAATTTTCAAAAAACCAAAAATGTTTTTTTCCCAACACATTTCTTTTTTAGTGAAAATATTACGCTTATTTATACCTAAAAGTGTCATTGTTGGTTATTTTTCACCATTTTTCCTCTTTTCAAGGGCTTGTAAAAATTGTCCCCTTTTTGCGTTTTTCCACGATTTTTTGAAAAACCACAAAGAAAGTTATTTTTGAGAAAAACGATCCGAAAATGGATGCAGGACATCAATTTTACATGACTGGGAGTAATATATTTGTTTTGCACCATTCAAAAACGTTTTCAGTAATTTCATAGCGAAATGGCTAAAGTAAAATTACCTTTGTTCATTTAAGGTCGATTTTCATCGTTTGTGCCCTTTTTAACGATTCGCAATATGTATTCCAACAAACAAAAATAGAGTGCAAATAGCTCAAAAAAAAAAGATAAAAAAGCATCATGCAGTTCGATTTTTGTGAAATATTATAATTATGTCATACGGGGAGGGGGGTGTTTAATGGGGCTAAAAAGTTGACACCAACGAAAGGCATATTTAGAAACGAAAGTAAATCTACGTATCAAATTTCAACTTCCTGGCTCATTTTGGTGGGAGGATAGGGGAGCAACAGCCTTTTTTCAAAGTCAAAAAAAGGAAAACCCTCATATCTTCCTTCCTAATTGACCTAGGAGGCTGATTTTCGAATATTTTATACAACTTCGAATCGCCTATCGATTAATTCAAAAATGAACAAAATATGTCATTTTAACTTTTTAGCATCTCCTGCCACAAATTTGAACACAACTGAATTTTGAGCCAAGGTCAACCCCACTCCAGAACATCAAATCCACCACCAATCTTAGCCTATTTCCCAAATTTGATTTTCAGTTGCAGGGGAAAAAAATTGAAAAATGAAAATAAATATCTGATGTGGCCAAAAATTCTGGTAAGAATTTTCTAAGACCCCAAAACGGATTTTCTGCGCTTAATCGTTTCAAGATTTTGGGAGTAAATATGTGTAACAATTCCATTTTTAAAAAGAAATTTTCAGAAAGAATTTTTTCAATTTTTTGAACATTAGAGAACTTAGAGTGAATTTTGCAAGTTAAAAAATTTAGTAAAAAGGCTTTAATTTTTTATCACATCATTTTGAGATCATTCCGCAACTATTGTAACCTACGTCAGCTGTTTGCTGAATTCCAAAAAAAAAAATTTGGCCAACCTTACTGAAGAAGTGAAGACGCTTACTCGCATTACAAATTTCACTAATAAATGACTGGTTGCAAAAAAGAAAATACATAGCATTGAAAACCACCTTGAAGGATAAAGCTGAATGTATCTGAAGGAGGCTGTGAACTTGAAATTACAATTATTATTTTTGTTTTACGAGGAAAAATTTAACTGTTGTGATCAACGACACAGAAAACGGATTAGGTTTACGAGGTACACATACATACAAGTCATAAAAAAGAAACATTTGCTGTAATTGAGCGTTGAATTGCATTTACAAGTATGTAGCTACGTGTAAAGTTGGTACCTGCGCAGGTGTTTTGTTTACGCAGTACGCACGCTACCCAATGTTAAAAAATTACACAAATTTTTATAGGTATCTACCTACGGAAGCGTGGGTACAATTTTATGGACATGCAGTTGTTGTTGTTTTTTTTTTTTTTTTGTAAAAGGTGAAATTACGTACACGCGAAGTTGAAACCAAAAAAATATGTACTGAGATGTAATGAGTTTGAGAGTTTTCATAGTCTTCGAATGTGTTTTTGAAAGGAAAAAAAATTATAGAACGTAAAAGAAATTAAATCCAAGTAAGTATAAAGTAAGTATGCGATAAGCAATGACTCCAATCAAGATACAACAACGTATTACAAAATGATTTTATAGATATACGAGGGAATGACTTCATTATGTGTACAAGTAATTATCTCGTGCACATATTTCCAAAAAGTTCGTTGACATTGAGGTGTGTTCATGTGAAAATGAAATAGCTTAGGTTTATGTAAATCATGGATTAAAAAAAAAGACTGAATCATCAAGTAAACGGATTTCGGTGCAGATACCTCTAAAGAACTACGTCAAAAAAAAGTGAAAAATTGAGGGAAAATCTGAGTTATGTAAATTTGTATACAAATCAAAAAAGAAAGCACTAAAAAATGATACCTGAAGGGTCAAAAAAAAATGAGTCTTGCAGCCAAATGTTGAGATGTTTCTTAATAACTAGTTACATTGAAGTACAATTCAAGGTAGATGAAGAACCTTTGCAAATTCAAAAAATTGAAAAGTATGTACTAATGTAAAAAAATTCGTGAAACGGGTAAGGCATGTCACACACTGCAAATCGTAATTTTGCGATGCAACGTTTTATAAAATCAGCGCGCGCAATGGAAAAAATCGTGCCGCTATGAAAACATTGCATCGCAGGTGCGATCTTAATGTTAGCGAAATGACGTTTTTCAAAATCGGCGCGCGCAATGATCCATTCACAACGCATTACACATTTGACGACGCTATGTCAATGTTGGCGAAGCGACGTTTTTCAAAACCAGCGCGCGCACTGAAAAAAATCACATTGCTACGATAACATTGCGTTACAGACTTGGCGACGCAATGTCAATGTTGGTGAAGCGACATTTTTAAAAGTCAGCGCGCGCAACAAAAAATCCGCGTCGCGCAATAAGCTACCATTACTTACAATACATCATCAACTCAACGTTCCCGTTTCAACGCAAATTTTTCATTGCACGTGCTGACTGACTTTGGAAAACACCCTTCACAAACATTGGCATTTTACAAAATCAGTTCGCGTAACTACAAAATTGTGCCGCATTGAGAACATTGCATAATTACCCTATTAGCATGATTTTTATGAATATTTGTTACCTATTTTGTAATTATTATAAATTTAGATATGTCAGAACTGACTAACTGTGCGCTGCAGAAAATTCATTCTGATCTGTATGGTCCTTTCAATATCAACTAATAATAATAAATATTTCTTCCAATTACCGATTGAGCCATGCATAGCAATAGAATGTGCATTTGGCATACTTTCAGTAAGATTTGGAACACATTAAAAAGCAAAGCAGTAAGAAATATAACCAATTTTTTGAAATTTCACTCTCGAGGGAACCTTTAAGTTCATTTCTTGCCTATAGATTTCTCAAAGATGTGGTACAATAAGTTCTGTTGGCTGTGGTGGAGCCAGTTTTCACTTATGCCGATGAAAAAGGAAACCTGCTCTTCATTTTGGTAGTTATTTTAACCATGTTGTATTACGCTTCAAAAAATATTGATAACACATAAAAATTATGATATCTTCTGATATCTCCTCTTATTTTTTAACGAGCGACAAATGATTTATGTCAAGTGGAACAGTCTCAACCATCACATCCTAAAACATGCATTAATAAAAAGGTATCCTTTTGAGAAGAAAATGTAAGGTTTAATGGTAAAATATGATCAAATGAAAATACAT
Organism: Ferrisia virgata; assembly: GCA_900060175.1. Lineage (NCBI taxonomy): Eukaryota > Metazoa > Arthropoda > Insecta > Hemiptera > Pseudococcidae > Ferrisia > Ferrisia virgata. Next base: position 19,963 of record FIZR01016434.1, read on the forward strand.
TAACATCCTTTTGATTTGAGTCATTTCTACTGATTCTGGTTCATTACTTATTAACAACATTTTCTTTCTAATTTTAGATTATTTGCTTTGTTAATCAAGTATTAGTTTCATCTTCTTATCCTTCTTTTTTCAACGAATTCATGAATTACAGAAATTAAAAACAACTCACTTATCCGAAAATTGCTTCATTTTAAAATACATATGACACAGATACACACCTGAAACAAAACAAATTAACGATTAGATTTAAGTTCGTTATTAAATATTTTGCATACACTAGAAATATTTCAAAGTTTTTCAGTAAATCAGACCAAAAATTCTGATTTTTTTTCAATATTTATGAAAAAAATAAACAGTTGGACACAAATTGGATCCTGAAAAGGCTCGAAAATTGAAAATTCAGCAAAATATGAGAGCCCTACGCTAAGGATAATATCACAATACGCCGTTGGAGAAGACTACAGATGATAACACTTTAGCTCCCAGAGAGTGTAGCCTCATAAATAAGGGGTGAATCAATCCTTGCTTAGAATTTTCAAATCTACCTGGTAGAAATTTATCCCTATGATCTGAAAACTCGCTGGTAAAAATGTTGGCCCTCTACCACACCTGCTTCCGCTGATATCGCTCTGAATGTGTTCAAAATACAAGTTTAGCTTATGAATTTTTATATTTTATAATGCTTGACTAAATTTTTCCAAACTTGCAGGTATAATGAACCTTATCAACGGTCATTGCTGAAAATTTTTTCAAATTTTCTGGATCATCTTTTCATTACAAAACACGTATTTCTAAATTTCAAAACCAAATATTTACAGATTGTTTCAGACCTCGAGCAACAAAAAAAAAACTGTATATAGTAGACCCATATCTATAACGTATATTTTTTTCAGAATTTTTTTTTTTTTTTTGGTGTTGGGAGACTTTCAAAAATGCGAAAAACCATTTTTTTCATTCATTTTGCCAGGTTAAACATATTTTTGAAGGGCAGGGATGAAGTAGGAGCCCAAAATTTTTACCAGTAAGTTTTCAGACTATAAGGACCAACTTCCATTAGATAGATTGAAATTCCCAGCCAAGGAACGATTAACTTCTTACCTGACTATGTTTTTTTTTTTAATTTGTTACTCTGTTCCATGTAGGGAAAAATCTTTAAAAATTTACCATATTTCTAAGCAGTGCCTTCGTTCGGCAGCTAAGAAAATTTGGATTTTCATGATTTTTTACTAGCTCTTTCCAACAATCCACGTTTCGCAAAAATCAAAATTCCAACTGTTATTCGCTCTCTGTTTGTGAGTCAAAAGTTTGTACGAGCTTATCAAATAGAAAATTTATACAGATGCAGTATCCGAGTAGAGAGGTAAAAATTATAGAAATATATTTCTCGAGAGCATGGAAAATAGGCTAGAAAATTACTCAAAAATGAACAACTTTTATTCGAAGTTATTCGTACGTATTATGTAATCCAAACTTTACCATCTTTATTAGTCATTTCGGTATCGATAGCTTCACTCGAATAATTACATATCGACGAAGACGAATACTTCAGACAGTTCTCATTTTACTGTATTAACCTGTTAATTATACTGCATTTTCTATACAATACTTTCGCTCAAATTCATAGACAAATACCATCGACAGATTACGCTTCAGTAGCACTGCGAGAATCATTCAACGTATGAAAGTATATGGTTATCTTACACGTTGTTATTATTATTATAGCTCAATAATGCATTATCGATCGCACATGTACGATGGAAACAATACATCGGCGGCGTCTCGACGCCATACTCGATTACAAGTATAGGTCTAGGCAGTCTATACAATGCTTTCTCGCACATAATTCCAAGCACCTCCCTTGCCACATATCTCATATCATCGTTGAAAACTTCAGCGAACAGGAAACTGAGAACTTTGATACATGGGCATAATACGCACGTCTACATACGAGCAAATAAGAAAAAGGGTGAGCGTTTTTGGCGATAGAACACCACAGCGTATCGAGACGACGACTGGCAATTCCTGCTTCGTATATATAATAAAACGTTTTAACGCGAACTCAGAACCCCCTTTCTTTTTTTCTTTTTTTTTTTTTTTTAATTTACGAGCATACGACTACGACTACTGCTATGTTGCATTTCTGCACTACGAGTGAAGCTGACTTTGTAGCAAAGATTGCGTAACTTGGCTCTGTACGCTGTACTACGGTTCGATACACTGTTACAGCGTCAAGCTGATCATCTTATACTTATTGGCATCGCAGATGCGGTTTATCATTGTTCCAAGTGATGCTGCAACCATTGAGAAGACGATGGTGTGTTGGACTGGAGATGTATTGTTATTGCTGCATTACGGTAGAATGGTAGTGCACTAAAAACATTCATAGGTAAGATGTTGTATCGACAACAACGTGCCATTGACCTTTATCACGTCGACGACTGGTATTGTACGTTTGGTACAGCAGATTGTACAGTCGTCGGTTACGTTTATTAACTCGAATAAAACCCAGGATTACGAGTACGACGATGATTATTTATTTACCTATTATAATTTTGTCACAAATACTACTTCCGGCTCTAACCATCACGTTTTTTCGGTACACTATTTTCATTCCTAACAACCTTCTATTGATGGTAAAGGTACTTGGTATTTTTGTGTAGTGCGTACGATAAACGTGTTGATCGTTGGTCAGAGGAGATTTTTTTGCCCGTACAGCTCGCCTTCAAAAGTATACCGATATAATTTGAACTTACGACGAACGCGCCTCAATGACCTAGTACAAAGATTACCAAGGAGTAAATTAACAGATTTGTAAGCGGACAGTCCAACTTCATCATTAAGTACCCATGGTAAAGACTCGGGGGCTTGATACAACGCTGAGCTTCGGATATGTGAGCATACGAATGTCCCTCTTAAAAACAATGTTTAGCCCGATTTTTCACATCGCTATTACATATCATCGAAGTACGATGATGCGGACGGGATGGAGAAGAGGGGGTCCAAAAAAAACCCCCTCGAGATAATAGAAAACCATTACGATTATTTTGGGCGGGGGGGGGGCATGTCAAATATTTACTCTGTCTTAGTTCTTGCGTTTTTCCTAAAAACAAAATATATGTACTTGGCTCAATACCAGTCAAAATTGCTCAAAATTGGCCAGTAGGTTTGGATGGTCGGCAGATTTCACAGGTATGAGCTGGAATGTTTTGGTGATAAAATTTAGTGGTGTACAAATTAAAGGGGAGGAGGGGATCGATTTTGAAAAATTTTCGAATTGGTCAAAAACTTGAGATCTTGAAAATTTGAGTCAAATAAATGATAGTGGCCCGTGCCCCAAGAGACGTCTTGTTTTAATGGAGTGTAACAAAGGGTACTGATTCAGTTTTGAAATAATCTTTGAAACGTTGCCATTGATCGATTTAACTTGGGTCTTCAAAAAAAAGGTGAACACTTTCAGCCATTTAAAATGAATTCTGGACTACAAAAATCATATCTGTATTTGAGAAGGTGCAAACTTCATTTTTGTGTACACTACCAAAAGTTGTAACTGATTTCTAATGTTAGTAATTCGTCACTAAGTGGATAATTGTGCTCGCAAGTCCAAATTTCAAAGCTAAAAAGAACCATGATTCGGTAATTTTTTAAAACCAAAATCATTTCTATTTTCCCTCCATTTTATACGCACGAGTAACTATGTCCCCATAAGAATTCTAAAAAACTCGATTTTCAGTCAACATAAATTAATTAAAATTGAATATAATTTTTCAAATTTTTTCGCGAAATGAAAAAAATTTAAATACGAGAGGAACAAGAGGATCAGCTACGCAGAGTTGATTGAATTGCTGAACTACCAGTTCTTTAGGTTTTACTCTCAAAGAAAAAATCCCAAGAGGAAAAAAGAACGTCATCTAAGATAATTTTTACGCCCAATATGCTACCAACATCAAATTTTTGAAAAATTCAAAAAATTTGACACGAATGTCAAAAACAGTGTCTTTTAAGTTGATGATTTTGAATTAGGTGTCACTTTTTCTGGCAACCGTGGGGGGGGGGGGTCTGACTAATACCATCATCAATATTTTGAATAATTTGAAGGAAAAAAAATTGATACAGGCATTACAATCTAGGTTTATTAGTTTGAGAATATCGAATTAGTAACTATTCAAGTCTCCAAATTTTTCAGGGTGGATTAACGAATGAGGGGGAATACTAATAAAATCTGTTTCGGGATTCCAGAAGACCACCACGACTATTTTTAACCATGTTAAACATTTATTTCTATTATTATTATTTCTTAATCGCCCCCCCCCACTAGAAAATTATTTGCTCAGATCGATCCGACCAAAATCGGCTACGTTCAGGTAATAGGCTTCGATTAGTAGGTCATTTGATATTCTATGTCCAAATTTCGAGAAGGAGGTGCTGAGAAGCTAAAATCGCAAACATTGTTACTTTTTGAGCCAATCGATAGACAATACAAAGTTGTATAACATAACCAAAAATCATCCTCCTAGGTCAATCAGGAGAGGAGATATGACTTTCCCCTCTTTTTGACCTTGAAAAGAGCTATTCCTTCCCTATCTTCTTCCCTCCAAATTGAGCTAGCAGTTGAAATTTGTTATGTATACTTGGTAAAGACCATAGATGCGCCTTTTAGGGGTTTCGACTTATCGGACATATTGCCCCCCCTCCTACAGCCCAAGAATGAGTTTTTTTGGACAGATTTTCTCAGGTTTTGGGTTTGTTCCTTGCATAATTCCGCTTCAAATTTTATTAGAAAGTTGAAGTTAAATTTTTTTATGCAGATTTAGTACAGGTTCTAGATGTGCCTTTTGGTGGTGGAAAATTTTTAGCCCCATTAAACCCCCTACCCTTACCACTGATTAAAAGCGATGCTTTTTCTCAATTCACATGTAGTTTTTATTTCACATTCTTCTTAGCCTGGATTTCTGTAAGATATTGCATTCATGGTCGAAGGATATGATCAATGAGAACCAGACTATTCGGGCTATTGACATAAGGCTAATGTGAGTAGGGTGGGAGGAGGGGGTTGGTAGTTTCCACAAAATCAGTTTTGGGATCGTAGAAGACCACTAAGATCATTTTTGTCTATGTTAGATATTTAGAAATTTATTGCTTTCCACCCATTCCCCAACTAAACATCGTTTACTTGGCTCGATACTGGCTAAAAATACTCAAATTTAGTGGAGCTAAGAAGTGAAAATTTGGTATGTAGACATGCCTTTTGGGGTTGTCGAATTTTCAGTCTCATTACACCCCTTTGCAAGCAAGAAAAATTGTTTTTTTGTTTTTTTTTTTTCAATTTTTGAGATTGTTCCTAGCATACCCCCCTCCCCTCCAATTGGGCTAGGAAGTTGAAATTTGATATGTAGATTTAGTATAGGTTCTAGATGTGTTGTTTGGCGGTGTCAACTTTTTAGCCCCATTGCACCCCCTTTACCCTTACCACTGATAAGGTTGCGATGCTTTCTTTTTTCAAATCACAAAAATTTCAATATTTCACAAAGATCGCAACGAAAAAGCATCGTGATTTTTTTTCATATTTTAATACAAATTCTCCTCACATTTCAGCAATTTTCAAATGTTTAAAATTGATTCCAAAGGCATTTCGTATAAGCACCACAATATTTTCAGTTTTTTTTTTTTAAATAGTTAATTTCTCATAACATTAAGCCTTGATTCAATTTTTTTAATCATATTTAAAAATGAATCCAGTTGTTAAAATAAATCCAGAAATCCAGAAACGCCGCCTGTCTCAGTGGAAAATTGTTTTATTCAATCTCTCTTCTCGAAAACCTAGAGCATCAAACGAGTAAGTACACTACAAATGAATATGAAAAAATAAATTCACGAAAGGATCAGTCTTCACAATCTCATTAAAAAGAAAATCTCAATTTTTTTTTTTTACGAATTCCAAACGGCATATTTTACGAGATTTTGTACGTACTTGGAACAAATAGGGGGTAACATATAAAACCATATACACTTTTATGTAATTTTCAAGTACTAATTAACATTTTTTATGCAGCACGATACTGAAAATACCCTTCACTTGACAAAACAAACGTTGAAAATATTCTTTGAGGTAACGAAAAACGTCATTTCGACGTAAAACCTAACGCAGATTTCTAAATTGAGCAAATGTTTCACTCGAAACTGAAGCCACAGCCATAAATGGGGTAATTTCAAATTGACGAAACGTTATTACGCGTAGATTTTCTTTTCTATTTGCAATGATGTAATTTGAATTACAATTATTGCCGCAAAGCTGAGAATTTTCAACACTGTATTCGTGTAATGCACATTTTGCTCAATTTTCATCATATAAAATGCTAAGAAATCGAGTAGAGGCTGGATACTTGTTCTATGATCGTGGCGGCGTTTAGTTCGTGTAAATTTCTCTTCAAGTTTGAACTTTAAATTCGAAATGAACACGATGAATATATCGTTAGTGATCTTACTAGTTTCGGTGTTTTTTGTAAAAATATCTACGTCAAAGGCGATTGAAGACCTAGATAATGAGGTAAGTACCTGCGTAACGTTGCTAGCAATACACCTTCTGCATGCGTAATTTTTATTACCGAACATAAATTATGTTAGGTTGATTTTGACAGCTGGGATACCGAGAGCGATGAAGCAAAAGAATTAAGTGAACTGATAAGCTCCGAAATATCGTTGTTCGAATCGCAACATGTCGAGCAGATTAATAAAATTGGAAAGTACGAGGTAGTGGAAACAATGATCACAATTGATTTTTTATAATTTTGAAACAGCATTCACGCATACCTATACCAAAAATAACCATCGATTTTTTAGAATACAAAAACATACTACGCAGATCTAACCATATGTAAGAAATCCAGGGAATCCGAGGAATCTAATGAAAATAATGAAAAATTAGAAAAATGTACTGATGAAAGCAACCGTGTCGACTCAGACGATGTAAGTTTTCCTACAATAATTTAAACAAACTTCGAAATTCGGGCCTAAATTCGTCATCATTTCATTATATTGTATGCTCGATTCGCCAGAATGATTCCGAAGATTCTTGTGGATTGGCAGATTTATCGAGTTGCGCCGTTCGGTCACGAAGAAGCGCCCATTGTTCACACAGGACATCGCAAGAAATAACCGGTTTTAAAAGAGAAAGTGCGGAAGAAAAGTGCAGATGCTACAGATGCAAGTACACGGCTTGTTGCAGAAGTTCTGGAAATGGGCTGAAACTCCGTTCGGGCAGTTGTGTACCGCAAGAATAAGTCACGCTGGGAAAATGATTTTTAATTATACTCGATTGAAGCAAATTATGTACCGCGTTTGCTAAAATTTTAAGTGAGGTGAGTTTTTCCACAAAAATACTGAAAATTTTGATATGCCGATTATTTTAAATTTCATTCAAGTGAAGATAAAAATTTATTCGTACATTTGTGAGTTTATTGTTATTAATTATGTAGCGGGGGCATTCCATGTCACTTAGTACGCAAAAGCGGTGGCGGAGGGAGGAAGGTTTTTTTTCTGTTTTTTTATACGGGTAGACCTCGATGAGAGATGACGAATGCCGCAAATCGCAGCTCTCCAGGTATTTTTGAAGGGCAGCTCGAGCATTTAAAGTTTCCAGGTAAGGCTGTATGCCCTTTGATGGGCTTTATGGCGATTTTTGGAAAATCAGTGTTGCCACTTTTTTCAGTGTCAAAAATTAACTGGAGAAGTTTGCAAATCACATTTACCTATGAAGAGAGAGATTTTTTCAGAATTTTTGAACGTCCTCTTTATAAGTAAATGCCATTTTTCAATTTTTCTAGCTAATTTTTAACATCAAAGAAAGTGGCAACACTGATTTTCAGAAAACCGCCATAAAGCCCATCAAAGGGCATACACACTGGAAAAAATTTCAATTTTCTACCCATCATAGTTTTCGAATTATCCACGCTCAAAATTTACCATATCCAGCCTTACCTTAAAACTTTAAATGCTCATGGCTGTCCTCCAAAAAGACCTGAAGAGCTGCGGTTTGCAGCATTCGCATCTCTCATCGAGGTCTACCCAAATAAGAAAATCAGAAAATCCCCCCCCCCCCAAACCACTTTGCGTACGTACTGGCATGAAATGATCCAGCGTTGTCTCTAAAATGGTTAGATTGATTAACGAATCGACCAGTATTCAAGAGGTAAAATTGACCAAAGAAGAATTAAAACAATAATATGAAAAGGTAAAGTCAGACAGTGAGAGTATTAGGGACCTGAGATGTTCACGGTTCGACTTGATATCATCACCAATGGTAGGGGAACAATTCGCAATTCGTAGTATGTTATATCTATACCGGGTGTTCCGCAGCTAGTTACAGATTTTTTCCTCGTAACCCAGCAACACAAACCACACACGAAAAGATAATTCTACCAACGGTCAATTTGAAGGGGCAAAATTATACGCTCAACAATGTCACTTTTTCAATTCATAAGATTTGACCTCGCTTCGATGTTCAAAGAGCTAAAAGAAAACGTGCCAACTGACCAGTAGCGCTTTTCGGGATATAATTTAACCCCTTCAAACTACAAGGCTGGCAAATCTATCTACATATATGTAGTTTGTGTAGCTACATTATCTGGCAGAATATTCTCAACTGCTTCAAGAACACACAGTATGTATATTTTTTTTTTTTCGTTTATTATAGCCGCCTAACAGGAAACACTGAAATCAAAATTCAATCATGTTCAAAGCTTGAAAAGAAGCGAAAATTTTTCTTCGAGCCAATCAAGAGAGGTTCAAAAGTTGTACAATATACCGATAGGAAGCATAGAGGCACGTTTAGGCCTTCCCCCCACCTATGTTCTCGTGAAAATTTAATAAGTGATGATATTTGTACGATTAAAATTAGTGAAATGACTTTTTTGGAGATAAAAAATGCTTTTGAAGGGAATTTTTTCGACCTCCTTTACATCTAATGGACTGCTAATTCAAATTGAAGAAATTCAAACAAAGATTATAGCGGATAACATTGAACCTCTAGGACCACGAGGTGTGGTGAGACGCGAGGTACAACAAAGATACACAGACACATGTCTCTTACGTTTCACCATACAGTGTGGTCACGTTTCGCGCATGTGCAGTAGAATTTCACTGTTGTTTGCTATATTCTTTGCTTAATTTCGAGACATTTTTTCCCCACAGCATTGGCAGTTCATTAGATGCAAAGTCGATGGTATTTCGCAATATCTTTGCTCTAGTATAATGAGACCTTTTTTTTTTCAGAGGTGAAGATAAAGAGGCTGAAGCCCCCTTCTCATGCCCCTCTCAAAAAAACATTTCGACCCATCTACGCCTATACTCTTTCTAGATGTGATTTTTGGGAGTGTCGACTTTTCAAGTGAATTGCATTCCCTTGAAGGGCAAAGAACCCTCCGCCGCCTTTCTCCCACTCTTCACCCCAACCACCAATTCCACTAGATGATTAAAATTTGAAATGTAAATTGTTGATCAGTAGTAGAGGTTGAAGTAGATAGTGGAAGGAATAGCTGAAAGTCTGTAACCTACAAAAAACACGCCTAGGAGCCCAACTTAATTCACATGCCAAATCTTCCTTAACTCAATTCGGAAGGGAGATAAGGGAAGGATAAACTTAAAAAAATAATCAAACTCATTTTAAAAAATACTTTTTTGGGGCTAACAGGGGATGCAATAAAGCTGAAAAGTCAAAGCTCACAAACGGAATATCAGGGACTTTTACTGAATCTGCATGCCAAATTCCGACCCCCTTCCCCCGCTCAATTTCGAAGGAAGATGCAGGGAAGACAAATTCGAAACAGACAAAAATCACCATAAAAACTGCTTTTTTGGTGCTGTAAGGGTGTGCAATGAGACTGAGAAGTCGAGCCCCTCACCCCAAATCTAAATCATTTTGATATTTTGATCAATACTGAGCTGAGCCGCGAGGGGAGGGGAAGGGAGGGGGGAAGGGAGGGGGAAGGGAGGGGGAAGGGAGGGGAAGGGTTTAAATTAAAATAAATGTCGGATGTGTCAAAAATACTTCGCGTGCGCTCATAGAGCCCCAAAACATAGAAAATCAAGCTATGAAACTTCGAAAAACTTCCAGTTGTTGTGAAAAGACATCGAAATTTCGAATAACCTTACCATCTATCCCCCTTCTCCTCCTCCTCTGCCACAATATCGCATATTGCAAACATCTAATTATTGTAGGCTCGTTCCATGTCAAAACGACCCAAAAAGAAATTCGAGTCTTTCAATTTCGCTCAACATTTTTTTTCTAGGTTTCTCTCGGTAGTTTAGTGAACAAAATTACCGCCACTTCAGCTTTAAACCTTCAAAAGGGAGGAGGCTCATATTTCTAGATTGATTAGACTTAGAATAAATCTGTTTACGCGGTTTTGTTGGTAATTCAATGAAGATTCAAAATTAATGTTTAAAATTTTTAAACTTCAAATTCAAACTGTTGAGATGAAAGCTTAACTTTTCATGACGAGTACAAAGGTTGAAAGCTACCATTTAAAAATCCAAAAAATTACCACCAATAGAACTTTTTATGCTAGTTTCAATAACTGATCAGTTTTCAAAATGGAATCTCAACACCTCTGAGGGCACATAGGTTCTCAACTTTGCTCAAAATTCAAAAAAATTTGTAAAAGTAAAGTGACATAGGGATTTCTACTAATTCGACGACGCTAAGTTTGATTATTGGCTTATTTTTTTTTTTGACCCAACACCTTTAACTCAACATGGTCAAAATTCAAAAAAATTTTAAAAATTAATTGACATATCGATTGTTACTAATTCATGGTCACTGAGCACGAATATTCACATGTTTTTTCGGGTATGTCCCCCGAGCACCCCCCTAGCCACTTGGAAAATAATTAAAATGACGTGCAGCGTATCGATTCTTACTAATTTGACACGGCTGAGATCGAATACCTGTTTCGTGCTCCAAGCTGACTTTTAAATTACCAAAACTTTTTAAAATGTGAGTATCTAAGTAAGGGAGCTGACAAACACCCTCCTTCACAATTCGCATGTATCATCATACTGTATACATTTATTCGTAAATAAAAATAAATAAAAAAAAAAGCGTAAAATCGAGAAGGGAACATTGTTAGCAATGATTTTTTGATATTTTGCTACCTTTCTCGGTTCATTTTTCGAGTGTTTCTTTATCTTAATACTATTTAGTCTAAAAAAATTTTCTGGTATGATAAGCATAACTTTATCGATTTTTTGCACGTACGTATGATAACTCGAGTGAATAATATCAATTGATACCAGCGAAATGGAAAGATCTGCATCACGAATTAACCCAAGTATATTTGCTTAAAAGGTGGAAAAAAAAAATACAAACTGTACGTATGTAAATCTTATGCAAATTCTTTAAAATATGCGAAAATCAACGTTTTGCTGTACACGGTCTTATCATTGTACTCTTGTTCGAATAAACCAGATACGGGTAGGGTAGCCGGGGGGGGGATTTTCTTATTTATATAGCTTATGGTTTGGCGCGCGGTACTACATTACATAGACACGCATACAAAATATTTTATGTATTTAATTTTCACCTACTGCTCTAAAGAATAGGGGAGACCCATGGTTGTTGTAAACAGCGATATAATCTTATGTGAACCATCATTACACGAATCACGAGCCATGAAATTGTCCGATTTAATCGTAAACGATGAAAAAGTAAAAAAAAAAAAAAAAGTACAATGCTTAACACACACACATGCACGCACACAACTGCACACGAATACCTGCGTGGATCTATTTACTAAGAAGAGAGCTACATAAAGTACACAATGTAAATGTTGTACGAAAATTGAGAAACACGTGAATAATTGATACGATTTAATTTACGTTAGAATTAGGCTCGAGATTATTCGGTCTTGTTACACATATATTTATAATACCTACACTTAGGTATGCGTATGTATGTATGTATATATATATATATATTAATTATAGCGAGTGTTATTTTATGAGAGAATCTTCCGAGACGATATAGCATATGATACAAAATGAATAAAGAACCGGTTCTGGTTCGCCGTGAACGGAACAGCAGAAATCGTGGTGCTAGGTAAATACGACATTAAGCAATTAATTTCTCTTTGATAAATACTTACTACGTCGCTGGTCGTAATGGCTCGAGTTTTGATAACGGATTATTTTCGAGGTGTTATTTTTCTGACCCTGCTCCGCTCCCTTTTGCCACCTCACTTTGCTTCTACTCGATGCATAATCGTTTACTTACACGCACACGAATGCAGGAAATCGAGTCAATTTGACGAAGAATAAAGAAGGATTTTTCCACTTTTATACATTTCGATGGCTGTGGAAGTGGATTAACGGAATACGACGGACGACGACACAACGTCGGAGAATTATGACGTCGTAAGGACCCAGTTTAGTCGTTTTTTCGATTGGAAAAACAAAAGCTCTAGAATTTTTTTTCTCAATCGAATACGGTTTTCTAAGATGTTAGATAAACAGCCCCGTGTGTGTGTGTGTGTGTGTGGGTATAATTTAGAGATGATTTTCTTCGAATGGTGTATTGAACTTGTGATCGATACGAGACGTCGACGATTGGAAAATATCGGTGGGGATGTTTGGCCGATAAAACGATATTATTGTCATTAACGTGGCTTATTGTTTGAGGCAAATTTTTCAAGGATACGACGCAGTTGGCGGGAATTCCATCGTCATTCGATATTATCGACGGTACTTACAAAACATAATTATTTTTAACACCGAGGTAAATAACTGGCTAATATAAAAGCGTTAAAATTTAATGAAATTTTTCCCCTTGAATGGCACTCAGTTGTAAGGAAGAAGCTACTACTACCATTGAATCGAGTCTTAAATTTAAATTATCTTCGCAACCAGCGATCAAAAGTCTACTTTCTTACAAACAAGTTGCCATTTTAAATTTAAAATGAAATAATCCAAGAGCAGAGAGTGATCGAGTCAGAGGAAGTTTTATACTGATTTCGAATTCGCTGAAACGGATTATTTATATGTATATGTGCAGTACGACCATTCTTAAAATGAAAACGTGTCCGCTTTGTTCATTGTTTCTTCTTCCATAGAAAAATATAAAATATATTCAGCATCGGTTTTAATCTGGTATATTTTTGTAACCGGTTATACTACATACTTCTTTTCACGTTTACAAGCTCGTACAAATGGATGTATCTGTTTTCAACTGTCGAGTACGGCGTTCTCTTCCGAGATACACACGTACGAACAAAGTCAGTTCTTTGGTAATGTTTGTAAAGAATGCTAAAAAAAAATATATAAAAGTTTGTGTGGATTGAGATGGAAAAAAAAAGCACTATTATAATGTAATTAACTGAGGCGCGGTAATTTGCGCACTTTTCAAACGCTCAAATTGCTAGGTTATCGTGAAATTATTCGGAAAAATTGCGATATTATTGTTTAGTCTTCGTATAATATACGTGTACTTTATTTTGCACTTTTTTTTTTCTTTTTCGCGTTGTGGGAAATAATTACATGGTTATGGTTTCATTGCGAGAAGAATGTTTCGTATTGGAATGTACTTCGATGTACCTGTACCTAGACTATCTACCTAATGATTGTTTGAACGAAGCGAAATTGATTTAAAATTAATTTGAATCGCCGGAGATGGTTTTGACAACAAAATCTTCCAGCTGTGGGTACGATTCAATGAAATGATTGGGTATAAATTGATGCGGTTATTTGTATTTTTTTTTTTTAAATTTAAATTATTATTTTTCATCGCTTCTAGCGATGCTTTCTTCCCAATCTGTGGTGAAGCGGTGGAGTGGGGAGGGGTGCAATGAGGCTACGAAGTCGATATCACCAAAAGGCACACCTAGGACCTGCGTCAAATCTACCACACCAAATTTCAACCTCCCAGCTCAATGAGAGGGAGGGAGGAGGAGACATGCGAGGAGCAAACTCAAAAAATAAGAAAAACCAATTTAAAAAAAAAAACTTTTTTAGCGTTGTGAGCGATTGTAATGAAGCTGGAAAGTCAAAACACCCAAAAGGCACATCTATGATCTGAACTAAATCTACACACCGAATTCCAACTCCCCAGCTTGATTTGAAGGCGATTTATGCCAGGAACAAACTCAAAAAATTAATAAAAAGCAACCGAAAAATAACATTTTGGGGCTGTGATGGAGTACAATGAGGCTGAAAAGTCGAGACCCTCAAAAAGCACATCCACGATCCATACTAAATTTACATACTGAATTTCAACTTCCTAGCTCAATTTGGAGTGGAGTTGTGCGAAGAACAAACTTAAAAAATGAGTAAAAAGATACCCAAAAGTAACATTTCCAGGCTGTGAGGGGGTGCAAAGAGGCTGAAAACTCGAGATCTCCAAAAATCACATCATACTTCAACCACCTAGTTCAATTTGGAGAGGAGTCATGCGAAGAATAAATTCGAAACATAAAAAACTACATTTCTGGGCTGTAAAGGAACGCAATCACGTCTGAAAAGTCAAAATCATCAAACTGTATTCTAAGACCCTCATTTTATTTATTTTTTATTTTTTTTTTAACACACTCCAATTCCGAGCTGTTATGCTGGGTGGAGCAAGTTCATCGGTAATATCAAAACAATCTTAATCTAGGATTGTACAACGTACCCCCCTCACACCCTGGTACCTAATGGTATATTTAGGGTAGAAGAAGTATACATTACCAATAACCTGATGTTTATGGAAATCAGCCTAGGCTTAAGTGGAAAACCTTGGTCGATTTTACATTTTGAGAGTCGAGAGACAATTTTTTTCGAAATTCCACGGCTTCATATGATGGATTCCATGGTAAAAAAAAGCGCCTCTTTGCGACTTCTTGATACGTACGTCAACTGGTGTCATTTTGGATGATCAGCAGCTTCTGATAGCTTGCAAAATTGGCAACCCAAAATCTGGTTCATTTAGCCTATTCATCCGGTGGTAAATTACAGTAAGGCGAATATGACACGATGTGGGATCGTTTTTTGGATGAAACTCATCATTCTAGGATCCATTTCTCCGATAAATGTCGATGTCGTACGGTCTTGAAGTTCTGTCGACAGCTTTCGTTGATAAGCGTCCAAAGGTCTTCGACATTTCTGGTTTAGGATTCCCAAAGAGTGGGCAGAAGTTTAGAAATTTGGCCAAGCATTTTTAAAAATCGGGAAAGTGGTTAGATCGCGACAGAAGAGATGTTCACAGTACAACCTCTAAAACGCGAATGATCCCTACTTAATCTGCATACTAAATTTTAACTTTCTAGCTCAATTTGGAACGGAGTTTTGCGAGAAACAAACCCAGAACATAAGAAAACCCGTGAAAAAAAACTAAATTTCTGGGCGTAAGGGAGCGTAACCGGTCTGAAAAGTCGAAACCCTTAAAAAAGGAAATCTAGGATCCCTACTTAATCTATATACCACATTTCAACTTCCTATTTCAATGGGGGGGGGGAGAGTTATGTGAGGAACGGCCCCTTTTTCGAGGTCAAAAGGAATAAAATTCCTCATATCTCCGCTTCTAATTGACCTAAGTGGCTGATTTTTAAAAATGTTATGCAAATTTTGATTGTCTATCGTTTGACTCATAAAGGGATAACTTTGGGAATTTTAGCTCCTCAACACCCCCTCCCCGAAATTGGGGCACAACTGAATTTTGACCAGAGGTCAATCCCACTCTAGAATATCAAATATGCTACTAATTTAAGCCTATTTCCCAAATATGATCGATTTTGGTCGGTATCGAGCTGAACAAATGATTTTTAGTTTTGGAAAAAAAAATAAAATAAAAATAAATATCTGTTATGGTCAAAAATGGTCGTAATGGTCTTCCAGGGCCCCAAAACGGATTTCCTTGATATCCCCTCCTTATCACTCGCAAGTCGATAGACCGCAATAATCTGCATTCAATTGACAACAAGATGTAGAAAATCAAGCTAAAAATCTATCGTAATTTTTTCACTTCAACATGCAGCAATGGATATTAATGAAAATCGACTAAAATACAGCGAAAATTCCGTATTTCAAAGTGCAATCACTTTACGAGTCAACAACCGGTTTCGAACTCTAGTCTGGCCAGGTAAACCGACATTAATTGTATTCCGTCTAAAATTTGTTAATTAATCTGAATAAATGCATAGTCACTGTAAGCTGGTACCTAAGGTTTTATTCCATGCAAATTCACGGTTCGTTAACACGAGAATTGAAAAATCTTGCGAGATTTTTAGACAAGATCGTGGACATAATGTACATGTCTAATGCATACATTAATACACTTTGAACCATTGCAAAGGTTCGGAAGTGGTAATTCCGATTAAACCTTCTGAAAGATACGATGATCGGACATTTATACCTTAAATACTTGAAAATGATATTATGTTTTTGTGGAATTATCGAAACTATAAAATCAAGTAATAACAAGTTCTCTTCAATGGCGTACCATAAAAGATGCTGATTATACGAACCAACTATCATTATAACGAGTTCTAAGATGTATTACTGACTGAAATATTTCCGTGAAGATATTTTTAAAAATTTCACGAAATCATTGGAGACTTGTAGATTTGAAGTGAGATTTGGAAATTTAAATAATGATTTCGTAGGATAACGTTTCCGTTCATAATAGCTGTAGTGAATGCTCGGGGGAGGGGGGAAAGGGAGGATATCAACAAAATCTGTTTCGGGATCCTGGAATATCAATAAGACTACTTTGGGTAAATATTTCATGAAATTTTTTCCTTTCGAAGACAGAAATTATTTATTCAATTTGACACCGACCATTATCGCTTGAAGGTCAGATTTAATATTAGGGAGGATGACCTCGGATCAAAGTTCAGTCATAGTCAAATTATAAAGAAGGGGCTGGCAGGAGAAAATTGCAAAAATTGTTCGTTTTTTAGCCAATTGGTAGAAAATCAAAAGCTGCATAAAACCAGGAAAATTAGCTTAAAAAGAGGACAAAACTTTAAAAAATTGGTATCTTCGAGATTTCTAAGATAAAATGTTCTAAAGGGTCCCAATACCTCCCCCTCCCCCCGTCCAATTAGTAAGAATCAACATTTAAATTCACTTTTAATTTTTTTTTTCTGAATTTTGACCCTTGATGGGTGTCTGGTGCGAGTTGGGTGGGGCGGATAAAAAAGCTGATATTTAAATTTAACATACTGGGATAAGTAGAAATCCTTTTTTCCTTTTTTTAAAAATTTTAACCAAAATTGAGGATCCCTGTGCCCGCCACTTCTGGTGTTGAAAAATCAATTTAAAAACTGATTGGCTAAAACAAATATACAACGGTACCTTCAGCGTAATTTTTCAAATTTTCCAACTGTAGCTTTCGATCCCTAAAATTTCAATTTTGAGCTTTCAAAATTTTCCTAACCAATTTCAAATTTTTCCTCAATTTTGTATTACAAAACCGTCCAAACAGATTCATCTTAGGTGTAACACAGTGGCGAATCGGGGGGGGGGGAGCTACAGCATCTCCTTAATGATGAAAATAATTTGCATTTATGCTGAATTAAATATCCAAATCTCCGAAAACCTATCACTTTGCACATGAAACTTCAAAATTTGAAACTCAAACATCAAAAAATGTACTTATTAGGGTTTAAAAATTCCATTTTTTCAAAATTTCGCCCTCGCCGCGCTCAAGGGTTCAACTTCAGCCCCTCCGTTAAAAAATTCCAGGGCGCACCTATGGTCTAACCAATCTCGAATTGCGAACCTCTAAAATTGAGCAGTTTGATAAAGTTGCAATTGTTCGAAAATTCCAGCCGCCAGCACCCCCCCCCTTCCATCTCATGAATACTGTTGAAGAGCTAGGACTGAAATTACGGCGCATTCTTTATTGAACCACCGAAAAACAGTAGCAAAAAATTTTTAGGTGAAATTGAAAGACCCAAGATCACACATTTGGGTTGTTTTGACATGAAAATAAGTCTCTGTTGGCATTTTTATAGTGTTGGGTTCTTGCGCGAAACCTCGGCCAAATTGACCCAAGAGGCTAAAATTCAACATGAAATACCCTATAAAAGTACAATAAATCGATATTATTTATCTCATTTGGCTCAATCGTTTCAGTATGTTTATTTAGCAGCTCGTTTTTATGCTGAAGTCAAATTTTTCTTCAACGTATCTTTCTTAACGAATTGATAAGTTAGATACGAGATATAATAATAATTTAGTCAAGCATATAGCATAACTCGTGATCAAAACAACCTCGAGATTTCTTTTCAAATCTGCAAGAGATAGATATACAAGTATTTCTAATGCACCATCGACCATCGTTAAAAAGATATTCAACTAATGGTACAATATTAAAAGACCTGAAAACTTTCCAACGTAAAGAAAAAAAATTTTACGAATCAGCTGCTCGTAGATAAGATATACTTATGTACAATGTATATAAAGAAAACCTCGTAATCATCCAAATTAACTAATGCTGTGCAACAATACTTCGCTAATGCATGGAAACGATGATGATATGTAATAGACTGAAAAGAATTTTATGGACTCTTGTTATACAGTTCATCGATTTCAAATAAGATTTTAAAAATATTCAATCATCTTTACAACTCTTGAGATGGACTCAAAAACTGTTCGTAAATAATTAAGTGACGAATAGCTGTTATTTTCTCCCTCCCTGTCCCCCATTAATATTTATGGTACGCACATTTTGTTATTTAATCCATATTAAAACAGATAGATCCTATCAAATTATGTAGGCATAGACGAACCATCGTCTTATTACTCAAAAAAAAAATTAATCTGTGGGTTTTCAAAAACTCATCGATGTATCTATCGTAATCGTTCTTCTCTAATGTAGAAATTATCTATCTATATTTGCTTACTTCGTTCTGATCTATCATACTATTTTAACAATTTTGTTCCATTCCATCCCAATCTTTACAGATAATTCTAATTTTCAATATTCATCGTCATCATCATCATCATCAGCAGGTCTCAGTCGCTTACAACCGTATTGCACCTAAAAGAGAGGGCCATCTATCACGATCCCGTGCCTGTGAAGCAGCTCTTATCACAGAGCCCATTCACGTTTTGATATCAGACCACCTGGTAGAAGATCTTCCTCTCCCTCTTTTTTATCAGAGGGTCTTACCAAAGAGAACGTTTTTTTCTTCGCTAAATTGAGCCGATTAGCGCGAACCGATATTTTTAGTATCCCTGCCCCATTTAAGAGCCACCGGAGCTCGGGGCCGTTTAAATCTATCGCATTCATTAGGTGTTTCTTGTGAAAATGACCACTGTGGGTTCGCAAATCCTTCAGTGGTAGCCAGTTTACTCTGTTAGCGTGGAGAGGTCTGTTAGTGTGTGTTTATATGTGAATCAAAGGAGAAGAAAGGGTTCCTCTGATTTTTATGAATATTACAGCGCTTAATTGAAGCTTAATTTGCAGCTTTTAGCCATTCAAAGCAATAAATTCCACTTTGTACAAAATTACGCCTTTGAATTTGCATTACTTTTTCTGAGCTTTTCACAACTGATTTATTCTCATTCGTTCACAATCTTTTGATTTGATTTTCCCTTCTGTTCATATATAAGAAGAAAGACTATAGCAAGCTAAGGAGGACAACTTGCCCTTGGCACTGAGAATTCAAATTTTTTAAGAGACTATTTAGACACTGGTAAAAATATGATTTTTAAGCGTGTTCACGTTTTTTTATCTCGTCGGAGGAGAGGGAAGGGGAGGGGCAGTAAAAATGCACTTTCGAGATGATTTTTACATTGACTTTTTTTCTCCGCCAATTTTTGACTGATTTTTTTCAAACTTGGTATGAAGGTGCAGGTATCTAGGCGGAGTGTAGTGGAATTTTTTGACATTCTTCGGACCGTTAGTATGACCTTGAAATGGTCTTTAAAAACTTCAAGGGGGCCCCTTTTCAGAGCTAGAAACTAGAAAAAATTTTCTTCAGTTATTAAAAGTATTTTACACCTCCCATACTTTTTTCAAATTACTTGCAGTGGTGGCCCCCTCTCCAGCTCTCTAAAACAATTTTAACATCGAAAGATGTTTAATAGCGCATTTTGGAAAAATCGTCAACAATGTGACGTCATCATTGGACCGACATCAAGTGAACAGATTTTTATGACCTGGAACGACAGTAGTGAACTTATTTTATGAAGGATTGATTTTATGATTTTAAGTAGAAATGTTGAAAAAAATTAGAGATGCTATTAGTGGACCGTCAACAGCGTTACGTCATCATTGGACTCTAAATCAGTGGACTTATTTTATAATTTTAGGTTGAAATGTTTAGAAAAATTAGAGATGTTATTAATGGACCGTAAACAGCGTGACGTCATCATCAGACTGATATCAGTGGACTTATTCCAAGAAAGATTAATTTTATGATTTCAAGCTGAAATGTTGAGAAAAATTAGAGATATTATTAATGGATCGTAAACAGCGTGACGTCATCATCAGACTGGCATTAATGGACTTATTTTATGATTTTAGGTTGAAATGTATAGAAAAATTAGAGATGTTATTGGTGGACCGTCAACAGCGTGACGTCATCATTGAACTGATATCAGTGGACTTATTTTATGACGAATTAATTTTATGAATTCAAGTTGAAATGTTGAGAAAAATTGGAGATGTTATTAATGGACCGTAAACAGTGTGACGTCATCATCAGACTGTTATCAGTGGACTTATTCCAAGAAAGATTAATTTTATGATTTCAAGCTGAAATGTTTAGAAAAATTAGAGATGTTATTAGTGGATCGTCAACAGCGTGACGTCATCATTGAACTGATATCAGTGGACTTATTTTATGACGAATTAATTTTATGAATTGAAGTTGAAATGTTGAGAAGAATTAGAGATGTTATTAGTGGACTGTCAACAACGTGACGTCATCAGTGGACTTATTTTATAAAGGATTGATTTTACGATTTTAAGTTGAAATGTAGAGGAAAATTAGAGATGTTTGAAGTTGATTCGTCATAACAGTGAGCCTCGGGCTTAAATTGATGTTATGATTTTGAATTGAAATGTCGTCATTCGTTAGCCCGCCAACAGTTGACCTTGACTCTGGATTGATTTCAAGATTTCAAATAGAAATATAGAGGAAAATTGGTTGACTTTGACTCCGGTTGATTTTATAATTTCAAGTTGAAATGTTGACGAAAATGAAAGATGTTTAAAGTTCATCCATGAACAGTTGACCTTCACTCTGGACTGGCTTCATTATTTCAAATTGAAAATAAAGGAAAATTAAAGAAAGTTGAGCCGAAGAAAAATCAAAAAATGAATATTTATGGGCATTTGTGAACTGAAAAATTGTAATTTTTGGGATTTTACTTCTGCAAAGGGCTAATTTCTATATTTTTGTAAGAACATTCGGGAAGGGGGGGGGGCTAAATCAGCATTTGGGAAGCCTCGAGCCCTCTCATGAGCCCCCTTACCTCCGCCCACGAATGAAAGTACGTAGTCTACGTACTTACACCGTACTTTCCAAACACAAAAAAGTAAAATCGCACCAATTGTCACCAGCGTCAGACAGTTTTCTGATTTTTTCACACAAATGCGCCAATTTTACGGATACAAGATAATCTCGAAAGTGAGTGAAAAGTGATAAACTTCCAGTTGAAAACTTATACTGATTTCCAGTAAAAGTGCATTTCACAGATTGCAATCTGTGTAAATTAATTTTGTATTTAAAATTTCCAATGATAAGAGCGAAGGTACGTTTTTGTACGATGAATAATGATCAGTATCACCGCAGAGTACCTCTACTCTTAGCGACCCAATTGAGGTTCATTAATACCCAAAGTGTACTCGTACATAGCTCAGGTACCTCTCTCTCTCTCTCTCTCTACCTGCGTAAATCATCTAAATAAGCACGATTCTTCATTTGCGGTCCTGTTTGACTCGTATTATACATATATTTTTTATATACGTATACGCAAGAGAAAAGAGGTATTAAAAATTATGGAACTAATGCGAATGCGTGCGCATTTTTGTAATCTCAGCCAGTGCCCAGGTATTCCCGCTCCATATCTAATAGCTCGGTTGACATTGAAGTTGAAGATTTGATTGTAAAATGGCAGATTTACTGACATGACCTAGAAAGGTCGTGGAAACTTGAGCACGCTAAGTATAGTGTGTTTTGCGACTTGCGATGCGAGCCGAAAGCCAGTTAGTTCTTCGTGACAATAAATTCGCTTATTACATAAGCGAATTGATAACATTATCTTTCGTATGGCTCGTGGTATACCTTTATACCTATAATATACGTACGAATACTCGAATATCATTAGTACCTACCTACCTAAACTACCTATGAATGTAAACAAACGTCGTTCATAAATGACGGTGATTTATCGTATAAGTAGTGTAAATAGCGTATAGCGAAAAATTAACGAAGACTCGACGAACGATGGTATGCACGAGCGATAAAATATTTGCTCGTACTAATTGTTCATGCCGAAAGAATGAAAAAAATGAGGGAAAAAAAACGCGTATATATTTATAGAGTTCGCTCAAGTAGTAGTAGATAAATAACGAACGGCGGTGCGAAATTTTTCGACATCAAATTTGGCACATCGACTTATGCCGGCGATAATTTTTTAAAATTTTAATTAGAATAAAAATCGTCGACCGTTTAGGCGTCGCGTCGTTTACAATGAGGTCGCTACGAAAGATTTTTGTTTTTCGAGTTTCATTCGAGGTTGGCCAGGAGGGGGGACGGGGGTTTGGGTGTATTGGATATCGATGCACGTTTTTCTGTTTTCGTTCGAAGACGAGCGAGGATACGGTGAAGTTTCTCTCGGTCTCTGTTGATCGTGGTCGCTTGGTCGGTATGTTTAAAAATATGGATAACTGGCAAACAGTCGTCGATAACATCGAAGCACACCTATATTTTCGCTTGCATTCTTTTCGTAATTTTGTTTACATTTTTCGACGGCCGGCAAGTGAAACCTATTTAAAGATGAGAAATATTTTGGCATTATTCGACGGCACGGCCATAACACTTCCGTTTCGCAAACAATGACACGTTCGCTCGTACATATTTTACTAGAGTGTCGTAATAATGCTGAGTAAGCGAATATGGTATTTCATACGCCACCGCTCCCGAACGATGTGCGGGTAATATTACCAACGATATATGCATATGTTCATTAAAGTCAGTACCACTGGAAATGAATAATCAAAGAAATTTTGAATTATTGAGTGTCTCAAGAAACGCCAAATCCGGAATCCCCGTATCCTAATTCTAAAAAATATAGATTTTAAGCAAAAATATACATATAAAATTACAATGAAGGCATCGAAAAATAATTTTTCCGGAAGTTTGCAAAAATTTAATTTGAGAGCAAAAAAGTTTGAACCCTTCAAAAGCATACTTAGGCTTCAGGGTACCCAGCTACCAACTCGAACAGGCCAAATTTTACTTCCAAGGAAATCTGCAAATGAAAGGGGGAGAGCGTCATAATAGTTGTAAAATGATCTCAAAACAAAATGGTCGAAATTTCAACTCGTGATTTTTCACGTCTTTAAAAATAGACTGGTTGAAAATAATTTTTTTTTGACAAAAATTTCATTAAAAGAGGGATATTTCATTTATTTCAGACGCTCAAAGTCAACTTTTCATTTTTTTTTTTGAAACCATTCATACTGCATTTTTAGATTTGGGCATATTTACTGAGAACCCCTGAAAAAGGCGAAAAGGGTGAAAACTGATTTTAAATAGGCGAAGGGAATATTAATAGGCCCATTTCACGAGAATTTGCAGAAAAAGTAAACTTGAATGGCCTAAAAAAATCCTTGAAAATACGTGAAAAAATCGTTCTTAAAAAAAATTTGGAAAATTATCGTATTTCAGAAAATGGTGACATTTTTTGAAACCCCCTGAAAAGAGAAATAATGGCGAAAATTTCTCTTCAATGATTATTTTAAGTATGAAAATGTATATCTAAAATTTTTAATTTTGAAAAAAAAATTCATTTTATTTCGATTTTTTAAGAACATTTTTCAATTTTCAGTCAATTATGCAAATCGAAAAAACTAAGTTGCAGGGCCGAAATTTTTATCACACAATAAAATTTGATAGAATTTGACTAACATTAACCTAAGCGCAATACTAGATATATTCTGAAATCGTCAAAATGATTTACTCAGAATTAGAAAATAATTTTATGACCCCCCCCCCCCCTCCTCCATTGATGAATTTCTAGAAAAAGACAGAAGTTCTTGCGATGCATAATCATGGTAAAAAAAAAAAATTATGCTCTTATCCCGGCACTAACAAAGTTGTATTTCAAAAATTAGGATTGCAGAGTCTCACTCTGTAGAATAACCCCATATTCCTGACATAATACGACTCGGACGGGGGGGGGGAGAGAAGAGGGTCAGTTGACGAAAAGATGGAAATCTTTAGCTAGACGTTTTTCAAAGTTTTCAATATTGCTAACTTACATTTTTTTAAATTTCATTGAAAAAAATCACAAAAATGAGAAGTTAGAGGCTGAATTATTTACATTGCTGGCAACACTGAACTGTAAAAGTTCTTGTACTGTCTCATGTTTGATTTCAGGCCTTTCTTCGTTTTCTATTAAAATATCGAAAAAGGCAGAACTAGACAGAAAGATATGATTATCTTTAGAGCCACGTTACAAATCATCTATAACTCTAAAGTTAGGTTCCACATCGGTTCCATCTCTAGAATATTGTTTCATTTCATCTTCATCTTTGGAACCAAGTTTTAGACTATCTTCATCTTTAGAGCTGTGCTCCAAGCTCATCCGATCTCTGGAATGAAATTCGAGATACACTTCGCTTATATCTCCAGAGCCAAATCCTACATCGCATCTCAAACAAAATTTTCTAGCTTTAGAACCGTCATCTTTGGAACTAAGTTCTAGACCATCTTCATCTCTAGAGCTGTGCTCTAAGCCTTGTATATTTCAATCTCCAGAGCGAAATTCTATGCAGAATCTCGAACTGAATTTTCAGTCTTTAAAATCTTAATCTCTGGAGCTAAATTCTACATCGGATCACAAACAAAATTTCCCAGCTTTAGAACCTGCATCTATAGAGCTAAGTTCCAAACCTTCTTCATCTTTAGAACTGTGCTCCATGTTCTTCCTATCTATGGAACGAAATTCGAGATTCACTTCTTTTCATTCCCTAGAGCTAAATTCTTCATAGAATCTAAAATTTAATTTTCTAGCTTTAGATTCTTTATCTCTGGAGCTAAGTTCTCGGTCTTCTTTATCGTTAAATTCGAGATAGGATTTCAAACTAAATTTTCCAGCTGTGGAACCTTCATCTCCGAAGCTATGTTCTAGATTACTTTTTATCTTTAGAGCTGTGCTCCAAGTCCACCTATGGAATAAAATTCAAGATGCATTTCTTTTAAATCTTTAGAGCTAAATTTTATATCGGATCTCAAACAGAATTTTCCAGCTTTGGAGCCTTCGTCTGTAGAGCTAAGTTCTAGACCTTCTTTATCTTTGGAGCTATACTCCAAGCCTTTCCTACCTCTGGAATAAAATTCAAGATGCACTTCTTTTTAGTCTCTAGAGCTAAATACTGCATTGGATCTTGAGCTAAATTCTCCAACTCTAGAACCACCACTATCTGAGGTGCCAACTTCAGATCATCTTTACTTCTAAAGTGAAGTTTAAAGAGTTTCAGATCATTTTAAGTTTTCAGATTAGGCTTCAAAACACTCCCAAACTGATGAACTTTTTTGAAAAAATGGTGTAAAATGCTAATGATTTTGCATGATATTTTGTCAAGTTTCTTGAATAATGTTCTCAGATAGTTAACTTATGTTTTTGGTTTAGAAAACATCCTTCAAATATGAAGTCAATTTTTCTAATTTCAAACTTCAGACTCGAGTTCTACAACGAAGCCCCTTTTATATCTAAGAGTTGGCTTCAGTTTTATAGTTGGATACAAAATGAAGCTCGTATAGTATAGATTTGAGTTCTAATGCTTTATCTCTCTCACAGTAAGGTCAAATTATACATAAAATAATTTTACTTTTTCAAATGAAGTAAAGTCGCTACACTAAACGTTTCATCTCATATTATTTTCACTTGTCAACGATTCCATACCATTCACTCCCACTTATGAATATTTTGCAAATTTTCATTCCATGTACCTGCAGGATACATATTTGTGCATCAGACCACAGACTACGCAGACTACGCGATCCTCTATCAAATCTGCCTGGTATAAATCATACCTTATTAAGAAACCATTCAAATAGGCGTACCAATAGGTACCGTTTTCGAAGGTTTTGATTTTAAAATACGATAAACAAAAATACAGCACGTCTCTATTTAATCTACAGACGTCGCTATGTCTTTGCATTCACCATCAACGCAACGATTTTAGACATTCATTAACCGATATTTCGGTATCTCGCCGCGAGAGGTAAGAATTTGTGGCTCTATCACCGTATACAATTTGAAATATAAACCATCAATACTTATACTTTTTTTTTTATCTACATTACGGATCGTAACCAAACATGGATACGACAACCGCATGAACAAACCCATTAAAATTTTTTCCCAAGTATACGTATAAGTTATAAGCTAAAGTTTGGTGAAATCGTACACACTCACCGAGGGGTCGCTGCGATGGTGATTTTTACAAATTTGTATCTACGTTTGCGTGACGATGGCAAGCGCAGCAATGCTATTTGATCGCCAGATCTCACAAATAATACAGAGAGTCATTCGCTTACGTATACCATCAATTCATCTACCTACTGTTACTACCTTTCCTTATACAAGAAGACACAGACAAATAAACAAATCAATGGTCATCTCATGAATGGGAGAAAGAAAAAGGGCAATATGTAGGTGTCGAAGAACACAGCACAGCGCAGCGCAACGGTACTTTTAGGTGCGTTCGTTGCCTTAATAATCGTATAAATGACGATTGGCGAACCCGCTGATGATGCTGAATGAAGCCTCTCCATTTTCGGGTTTATAACTGCCTGCTCTCGTATGCGAAGTGTATACCGTGCTATGTGCTCGGTGCTCGGTTTATTACGCTTCAAGAAGACGACCAAATGCCCGCGGCTCGGAGACCAGGCGCAGGCGTGCTCTCTAATACCGGTTCACCGGAACCGAATAATTTGCTTCGGCGTGAGCCCGTCAATTATATGGTCAATGAGTGGTAGATACGCGTGTAATGTATGTATTATTTGTTGTAGGTATATGTAATACGGTACGCTATTCTAAACTCGTGTGGTAGATTGTGGCACGATAAGAACACCTTACATGTGCGTGGATCTGGATATTTGGCCAAAGTTGAGTAATAAGTTGGTTAATCATTTGTGGTGAAGGGTTGTATGGTCTAGATGACAGATAATTTTTCTTCGTGTAAGATAATTGATTGCAAATGTGGGTGCTCACTGCTCAACTGCTTTACGGATGAACACAGATGTGTCAGTATGATTAGCAGGAAGTTTTACCAGTATATATAGTCATCTACTCTGCAAACCACTTTCCTTTTTAATGTTGGTGGATGGTGCACGAGTGATTAGAATCGAATGAAGCTTATACACAGGTCAACTATACTCCAGAACCAAAATAGAAACTGATAAGGATTCATGAAGAACAGAGAATTGTCGAAAATAATGTTTACTAATTTAAAATATTCGATCAGAACAAGAGTAATGGTTCAATTTTCACTTTTTCAAGCAGGAAGAAGAATTGTTGTCGTTATTGGGGGGGGGGAGTAGGAGGAATGGAATTGAATACCTATTATTTTGCGAAAATGTAACGTTTTTGATCAAAAACACGCGATGAAAGATGATTATGTTATCGCACTTCATGTAAAAATGCCCAAGTCAAATAAATGTGAAAAAAATAAACAAATAGAAAAATTGAAAAATTAAACAAAAAATTAATAAGTAATGAATCTTTTTAGCACTTTATGTTGAAATGGTTAACTTAAATAATTGAAAAAAAAATAAAAAAATACAAAAAAAATTGAAAAAAATTGAACAAATGAAATTATAACCTACAACCAAAGAACTTCAACGACCAAAATGATGACTATGTTACGATTCTTGGATAGAATTACATACTCATGATGTAAAATTTTTCCCTGAACAGGTAAAACGCATAACTTTTTCAACTGATCGCTTCCGATTTGAATGAAACCACGATGAATGGAAAAAGCAAGTCATAAAATACCCGGGATCAAAATTTCAGTTATGAACTTCATTTTCTTATTATTGACGAATTTTTGAAAATTTTAAAGTTGACTGTAGTTTGTGAAGACAGCAAAAATAAAATATTTACTTTTCGGAACACGTTCTAAAGAAATTATAATGAATAAAATTGGTTTACCACCGAATACGAATCGATCTTCGTTTTTTCCAAATGTTCTAGAGCCACCTAGAGAAATTCATCGCTTTCCAGGATTATCGAAAATTAAAAAAGCAAATACGTCGGGACATGTATTAAAAAACACATGTGGTCGCTGCATAATACGAAGCTAGCTAGTCGATTCGCTACATTTTCCAGACATTCTAGAGCCTCCAGTAAGAAATTTATTCTTCCAAAATTTTCCATATGATTCAGAATAACTGAAAATGAATTTCGACAGCTGAAAATTTTTTCTTAGCCTCCTAGAGGGAGGGGTAAGTGGTAGGGTATTTCAATACATTAGACTAGTTTTCATGAAATTTCCAGCCAGTTGGTGGAAAAATGTATTCTAGTACAGTTTTTAAATTTTAAAAATGAAAAATAATTGAAAAATTCAAGAATCAAAAACGAGGAATTATTTTTTAACGGATTGCTGCGTGATATCAGGGCCTCCCCCTCCTCCAAATTGATTATACGCCACTTTCCTGGCGTTCTAGAGCCTTCAGCAAAAATTACAATTTTTTTAAGATTTTTGAAATGCTTCGAGAACTGCTGATAACCAACTTCATTGGCTGAAAATTGTTTCCTAGTTATATTAGAAAGGCTATTTCAACAGATTAATGCAATTTCCTACACTGTGAAAAAATTTAGTATTTCAAAAATGGATCTTCAAAGACTTTCATATAATTTTTCACAATTATTCAACCTCAAAACTTGTAATGGGTACCATTTTAAGGAATGTAATATTAAATTTGAATATTCAAAAATTAGACCCTTCATAGTCCCATTTTACAACACGATGACAAAAAAATTACAACAATGTGTATTTTTCACCACATTTTTTATCGGTCGATTTCAGTTTTAGGGGTCTAACTACGGTAAAATTGCCATCAACGTTTACGAAAATCTTTATTTCCACCAAATGCATATCAAACTTTTTACAACTCTGGTTCCTGGTTTGGTCGGGAGGGGGAACTAAGTGCCTCGCGTAGAAAAGCAAACACAGAAAAAAAAAGTTTGAATTCCAGAAAGGTAAATTAAATTTTCTAAGGGGGGAGGCGAGGGGGTAGGAAGCTTAATTTTTACTACCGTTAGAAATAAGCAGCATGTATCAATGCCCGAACAAAGCGAGATCGAAATTACTTTTATTATAATTTCAAATCCTCAAAGTTTTAGCATAAATTTTGTGAATTTTATAAAAGAAAAAAAAATTTTTAGCAGAATCATTTCTAAATTCTACTAAAATTTCAATATTCCCATTAGTTTTTAAGATGCTCTAAACATTTTCGAAAAATTTTCACAGATTTCAAAACATTTCTAGTCATTTGTATGAAATTTAGCAAATACAGGAAAATTTTCGAAGGGGCTAATTCAACATATGGAGAGGCTTAGCCCCCCATACCCCTCCTTAAATCCGCCTGTGTTTATAGTCCATTTTGGACCCCACCTTAAGTAACCTTTTTACTTGACTACTTATCTAAGTACTACGAGAGGCATTTTAAAAAAGGAATTATGAAAATCTGTTCATCTAGAAACCTTCCAATTTATTAAAATTCTTTTGCAACATGAGTTTAACGCACATGTAAAAAATTGTGCGATTACCAAAGCTCGTTATTCACACGATACCAGCTCGAATCCGAGAATACAATAATGTTTCAAATTTTTCGATCTAAAAAACTAAATAAAATTGAATTACCAACCTATAAGGTTAAATTTACAAACAAACTTTTGATAAACTTCTAATCCAAATGAAATTCATCATCATCGAGCTCATTCCATGGAAATTTGAACCCAACTTAAGCAATGAGTCAGATCAATTCAGACTAACCAGATATAACGTAACGTAAGCCCCATTCTGAAAACATCTACATCATGTCGACGAAGCAGTCAGTAAATACCAACATAATAAGTAAATATTGGATATTAACACATCGCACTAGTCTGGAATACTAAACATAATTCCAAATACCATCATCGGCCTATCCACTGCATATGCCAACTAAGATTTATCAATAACGTGACAATTATACGAAATCCTTGTACATGATTCAGACACTCCGAATAGAAAAACATCGATCGTAGGAAGAGAGGTACAGGAAGAACGCGATAACCAAATCGAATTATCCACGACCAAATAAACAACTTACATGTATATATATATATATATTCGAACACTTCTATAGTTCTACATCGATGAAACCTACTTAGTAAAATACCTAATTTGGCAAACCAACCATCGAAAACGATATCCCGTTAATTACCCGAATCACGTGCCTTTTGGTAAATAATTTTTCTGGCAGGAATTTTCGATAACACGTCCATCATCACGTACGGTTAATGCAGTTGAGAACATTTAACGGATTTATCATCTATACGCATGCGTAGCATGTAGAGTGAGTGAGTATTGTTGCTGCAGTTTGGAACACGAAGGAGTCGGATCAAGGAAGTAAGTTGATATTCGATCTCAGCGGTGTCGAGTTAGTAACAATCGATATATCAATTCACTTTTTTAATGCTTTTGAATTTCAACCAAAATTGAGAGAACCTCAGTGCCCCCAGGGGTGTTGATATGCCACTTTGAAAATTGATCAGTTGAAAACAGCATAAAAAATTCTATTCGTGGGAATTTTTTCAGATTTTTGAATGGTAGCTTTCAAACTTTATAATCATCATGAAAAGCTGGGCTCCTATCTCAAAAGTTCGAATTTGAACTTCTCAAGTTTTGAACGTCAATTTTGAATCTCTATTGAATTATCAACAAAACCTCGCAAACAAATTTATCCTAAATCTAACCAATCTTGAAGTACGAGCCTTCAAAGTTGAGTTGTTTAACAAAAAATAGCAATTATTCGAAAATCGTAAATGGTACCTTCCACCACCACGAAGAGTCAAGGCCAAAATGACGCTTATTTTTTTCCCAAACCACAGAGAGGGACTCGTAAAAAATTTTTGAGCGAAATCGAAATACCCGAGTAACTTTTTGGGTTGTTTTGACATGGAATAAGTCTACTAGCAGGTTCACTATTCAGAAGCCCCATTTGAGAAAATTTTTTGTTATTAAAATTTTATATGTGGGTGTAGGGAAGTAATATGGCATAGGGCAATGCGAAATTTAAAAAATAAAAAATCCTGTAAGCTGAAATATAATTTTTATAACCAAAAACCAGAACTTTTGTGAACATCAAAACCCAAAACATGTATACTAAAAACCAGGACCAGAACCAAAACATACTGAAAGCCAGAGCTAGAATCAAGATCAAAATCCAAGCATACAAAAACCAAAAACCAAAACCAAAACTAGAACTAAAACCTACTGAAAACCAGAACCAGAATCAAGAAGAAAACCAAAACCAAAACCAGAGCTAAAATATAATGAAAACCAGAACCAAAGCAAACTAAAAACCCGGATCAAAACCAAGACCGAAACCTAAACATACAAAAAACCAAAACCAAAAGCAGAACCAAAGTATACGGAAAACCAGGACCAAAACCAAGACCAAAACCAAAACCAAAATCGACACATACTAAAAACCCGAACCAGAACCAAAACCAAAATCCAAACATATAATAAACCAAAACCAAAACTAGAATCAAAACACACTAAAAACTGAGACCAGAACCAAAACAAATTAAAAACCATAACCAGAATCATGACCAAAACCCAAGCATAGAAAAAATCGAAATCATAACCAATATCTGTTTTGGTTCCATCCACATAAACACCAGATAAACACGAACACATTTCTAATATTATATATTCATCTCCTAGCCAACCAAATAATCCGGCCATGAATTCGTAGTACATCGTACACCTATTGGTATTGGGCCATATTGGCGAATCAAGCATGAATAAAAGAAGAAACCCACGATGACGGATCCGAATCCGAGAGAAAGAGATGAAGCAAAAAATGAGTCACGATAATTACCGGTTACAAATGAAAATAGTACGTATACTTTTATTAACGTCCGTCTATTCTATTTCGCTCTCTCTACTTCTCGTATAGTCTACTATCGTATCACGTGGTATACATATTTTATAACGTGAAACGTTGTATTCGAGATGACAAAAGCAATATTGTAAATGTACAGGCAGCTTCGGGGGCTACACGTTTATTTTGTTTTTGTTTTATACACATAGGCATTGCGATCGCTTCTGATGGCTGGTCAAAGCCTATCAGTCTGTATCGACTACTAGTCACGATTTTTTTTTTTTTTTTTTAGATGATCAACGTGTGCCTGACTGCCTGTGCCTCCATCGTCGAGCCACTTGCTCGCCTATGCGTATATCTAATCTCTATACCCTGTTCTTCTTCCAAGCCGGTTATAAGCCTCGAGGAGGATTCGATGTGCGGTATAGTACATAGGCTTATAATACACGAGTACATTTAAACAAAATGGAGCTCAATCAGTGAGAAGGTGAAATCTATACAACTACGTGTCTTAAAACATACACCAAAAATCGCCTCAATTTATTTCAAAAAAAGACTAATGGTTGATTGCATGGAGATCTGAAAGTAGCATTCGACCATCACCCAAATTCTAGTAGAAAAATTTACCCTCCCAATTCAGGCCTCAAAATCTATCAACGTCTTTGAACTATTGTTTTGCTCGTGGTTTAAAAACGTGACAAAATGAATTTTTTCAAATAGCAATTTCCTAAATTGGAAAAAATAGCCAGATTCGAATTTCAATTTACGTCTGATGTTTTTTCTATTTTTTTTTTCATGATAGAGTGGATCTTAGATACAATGTACAAATTTTACATTCTATTTTTCTGAGAAAAAACTAGAATATTACCATCGTTGGAAACGAGTACTCGTATTTTGAATTTCATTGCGACCATATCATCGATTAGTTGATTAAGTCTCCCAGTCCATGAATTATATAAATCAAAAATACAACTTACTTATTCACAGACTTCATTCTAAAATGAAAATAACACAGGTACTTGGACTCACCTGAAACAAATAAACAAATAAAAAATTAATTATCAAATAAATTTAGTTCATTGCTAAAAATTTTACATACACTGGAAAAATTTTAATTTCCCAACAATAAATTGGGTTAAAAATTCTAAATGATGTTTCGCAGTTTTGATGCTTGGTAAATTTAATTACATCCCAATCAATCGATGGCGACTGTTATTATGCCACCTGGAGGTAAATTAAATGATAAAATAAACAAATCAATCAATCAAAATAATTAAGTACAGCTTATCAATTGTTACTAATTTTTTTAGAATCTAGGGACGCGATGAAATAGTCGTAGATGATGTGAAAGAGTTAGTAATGACCACCTTGGGCATTTTTTACCTAAAGCCATATAAGTCTCTTATCAAAATACCTAACGAACTGAAATTTTGTACGTGCATAAATTGAAGCCTTCTAAATGTAATTTTTAAACATTCAACAATAGTGCCTTTTTTGCTATTTAATGGAAACATTTTCAACTATTAGAAAAAGGTAGGAATTTTGAAGTACCAAAAAATTGATCTCATAGTACTCGTCTTTCATTAGCTTTACGAATGTTTCGAAAAAAAAAAAAAGAAAGGAAAAATTTTAGATCGTGCATATGCAAAGTTAAAATCGAAAATGAAAAATTTTCAGAATAAATCTCCAAATTATTTTTTTAAAAATGCGTCTATGCGTCTAATACTTAATTTGAACAAGAAATTTCCCAATTTGTTTTTAATTCGTTGGGAAATTTGACTGAAAAACATTGTGATTGGCAACACTGAAAAAAGTGTTTCATCAAAGCATGATTATATGGATGAAGTGATACTCCCCTCCCCCGCTCTAATATATACTCATATGTCAATATGAAAAAGAAAATCGTTAAAAATTGAGCAAAAATGCAATCAAAACGAGTAAAATGAGCATAAAATTTATCAAAAAACACAAAAAAATGTAAAATGGATGAAAATTGTACTAAATTACAAAAAAATATTAAAAAAATAGATAAAAATTGACCTACATTACGAAAACAATCGTTCAAAATCATCGAAAATTGGCAAAAATTAACTTGAATTATGAAAAAATATCTTTGAAAAACATTAAAAATATGTGTAAAAATTTGATAAAAATGGGTGAAAATTGAACTAAAATATGAGAAAATTAGTCAAAAATTATCAAAAATTGGGTAAAAAATTGATTAAAACGAATAAAAGATCAGAAAGAAGATTGAAAATAAAAAAAAAATAAAAAATGGATTAACAAAAATGAGTGAAAATCGAGTTAAATTATGAAAAAAAAAAAAAAACATCGAAAATCACCAGAAAAATTGATAAAAATGGGTAAAAATGCAAAAAAACCATCAAAAATCATGAAAAAATGTTTGAAAATGGGTGGAATTTGCTCAAATTATGAAAAAATTTGTTAAAACATCATAAAAAACTGGCTGAAATGAGACAAAAAATGTTGAAAAATGGATGAAAATTAAGTTGAATGATTAAAAAAAAACGTTGAAAATCGTCGTAAAACGCGAAAAATCCAACAGAAATAGGTGAAAATTGAGTTGAATAAAAAAAAAAAAGATAAAATCATCAAATTGTTAAAAAGTGAAAAAATCTAATGAAAATGACGAAAAACAGGCGAAAATTGACCTAAAATTATGAAAAAATTCGTTATAAATCATCAAAAATTGGCTAAAAAACTGATTAAAATATTTAAAAAGTACAAAAAATTGTTCAAAAATCACAAAAAATTTTCAAAAAAGGATGAAAATTGGCCCAAATTATGAAAAACAAAATCGTTGAAACAATCAAAAAATGGGAAAAATTTTACGAAAACGGGTAAAAATTGCGCTATATCGTGAAAAAAATCTCTGAAAATCATCGAACATTAAGGAAAAATTTGATGAAAATGAGTGAAAATTGAACATGCAATAAAATAGAACGATATGTTTAGAAAATGGATCTTGTAAAAGTTTTCTTCCTTAAGTTAATTCTACTTTAATTTTCAATTTATATTAATGAATAGAATTGAATTAAAAAAATAAATAAATAAAAATAACTCGCAAAAATAAAATTCAATCAGCTCATCCACAACACATTTTATCATTCGCTCAATCTGAGATTTTTTCTCAGCTGAAATTAGATGATAAGAGTCTAACCATTTTCATTGGCCATATCCCTTATCGCTGATCCAAAATACACCTACGAGTATGCTCTACATTAAACAGTCACTTCGTACATCCGTACTGAATTCACCCATGGCCAAATTTCTTTCACTTTTCAATCCTCAATTAGGCAACCTTTGACATCACCGTGCATAATTTCCAGCTGTCGAGCGTGTCCAACTTACACCAAAATATTCTTAAACCACATCACATACACACTACCTACTACCACATACGCCATGCACAGTACATCATGGTCAAAATTGTCACATCCAGTTGGCCTATGGTACACTACACGCAGTGACAAACGGATCTAAAAAAAAACCATATCGTCGCATTCCATCATCTGCTTCTTTCATAATGCACATACATACGTACGTATAACGTACGTATGTATGTACATTATATGTAGCAGGCCAATGATACACGTAAAATCAACGCAACACTATCGCCCAAAGTCGCTAAATTTGTCCGATGGGTTATTTTTACCCAGCCGTCGCGTCGTCCACATACACATTCGTAATACACGAACAGTACACAGTACCTACGACTGGAAATTGTATAGTCGTAATTCCGAAAAAATTCTACACTCGAGCGCGACACCCACACGCGTGCATGACATTTCTTCGAAATTAACAAACAAACTCGCATATCGAATCGTTGAAAGTACATACATATACGAAAGTTATACACAAATAGCTTACATACGTACATACGTAGCTATTTCGCACCTGTGACGACATTCTGTGTACTTTACCACTCGTCAGTTCTTCTAAATTGATGACTTTCGATTTTTATGATCGGCTTAGGTAAGTTAAGCTCGCATTATACAGACTAAAACTATACTCGAAGATTCTACCAGTATCTAGAAGATACTTAATAACAGCGTATATGTATGCTCTCTTCAATGGTACACATGTTTTTTTTTTTTTTTTGGTATTGTTTTGTTAAGATAATGTAGGTAATAGGTTAGGTATACCATCGTCATCGTCATACTTGGTTCGTAATAATTCATCGTGGCCAATACACCGTGAAAATTTAACCAAAACATCGCGCCGCTTCGCTTTGTTCCGCACGAAAATCAGCTCTGGTCGGAACCGCAATGGTCGCTTCAACAATAGCGACCGAGATACGATAATACGGAAGCAAATAATTGTGGGGGTCGTCACATACAGGTCAGTACGATAAAGGACATACGTACCTAAACACTTATTCGTATACACGTACTTATGCACTTACGTATTTACTATAGACACATACACACGTACGTATTACGTACACCTATTAAATCGCAATAGTGCCACTATAAAATCAAGGTAACGAGCGTATTTACCTCGATTTTCGCATCTTAGTAATATACCTATACACTATATACGTAAATTACACCTTTATTTTATGCATTTGTTTCCATAATTTTTTCAAGTTTAATTAATGGAAAAATAATAATATACGATTAAGCGGATTTTACTATAATCGCACTCTCACCATCTCACCATCAGCATCTCGATAAAAAAAAAAAAGAAAGAAATAGATACTCGTGATCCATCGTGGAAAAAAAATAATCCTCTTTCGTCTCTAACCACCCAATTTTTAAACACTTGTGATAGACCCAAAAATAAGTTACGAATGAATTTTGCCTATTGTCAAAATTGAAGGCTGGAGGAATTACAAAAAATGCTAAGAATCGCACTACATCTTCCCTCAACCATAATAACATTTTTTTCTACAGCTAAGCAAATGATGCAACACTCAGAACCCCTAAATTTTGAGAATAAAAATGCATCGACTCATAAGCAAATCAAAGGGTTAAAGGGTGGATAAGACATGAACAGCGAATAAGAGACGAGTAAATCTTATCGGTTAGGATCCCAATAATAATTTGAGCAATTGAAAAGAGCATTTCACAGGTCCAAATTCTAACCTTTCACGATGGTTATTGAGTTCTCAATTTCGAAGTATTTGATTTTTTTTCACAAAGATGCCACAGAAGTTGAATACGACGATTAGATCCACAGTCAAGGTATAAAGATTATCTCCAAGACATACTGAGGGATTTACATTTTTCTATAAATTCATCTCTGGAATCCAGTTCTCGATTAATTTTCAGCTCAAGAATCAAATTCCCTTATCATTTTCCACTTCTAGAGACAAGTTCTAGAATTTATACCATTTTTATTTCTTCAAATGAGTTTTACAAAGTTCTGGAATATTTTGATCTTTAGAACTGTATTTTAGATCAAATCTCTAGCCCCATCTCTAAAGTTGAGTTCTAGATTATTCTCCACCTCTGAGGACAAGTTTTATATTCTATTTTCAAATCATCGTTATTTCTTTGGACGAGTTTCACAAAGTTCTGGAATATCTTAATCTCTAGACCTGTGTTTTAGATCAAATCTTTAGTCCATCTCTGAGTTCTAGATCTCCATAGACAAGTTCTATAATCTGTTACAGCTTCATTTCATTAGCTGAGTTTTATAAAGTTCCCGAATATTTTAATCTCTCTAGCACATTTCCAAAGATGAGTTCTAGATTATTTCCCATCTCTAGAGATAAGTTTTATAGTCTATCTCTACATAGTCTTCACTTCTTTTGGACAAGATTTACAAAGTTCCAGAATATCTCAATCTCTAGAGCAATATTTTAGATCAAATCTCTAGCTCATCTCTAGTGTTGCATTCTAGATCAATCTCCACCCCTAGAGTCAAGTTCTACGCAACCTGTTCTTCTGTAGCTACGTTTTACTTTTTTTCTGTATCTTCAAAGCAGTTCTATATCAAATTTTGAGTTGAATTATTGATCCTGTAAAGATTTTCCTTGAAGCAAAATTCTAAATCATGTCTTTTTTTAAGGTGAATTCCAATTGGTGCTTCATATTTAGCGTTGAGTTCTAGATTATTTTCCATTATTAGATCCAAGTTCTACAAAGATCATTATCATCTCTACAGCACAATTTTACATATTTCCATGCCTCTAGAGCCAATTCCTAACACATCTTCATCTTTAAAGTTGCGCTTGTGATCAAATGTTGTGACATCTGCTTTGTTTCATCTTTCCGGAAAATTGAGCCTAATTCTACAGCATATTTATCTTTACAGTATAATTATACTTTCTCGAACCCATCTTTACAATACCTTTATTTCTTGAACTCCGCTCTAGATCAAATTTTCAGCTTAATTTTTAATTTTCCTAAGATTATCTCCGAAGCAAAGTTGAAAATCATCACTTTCTTCAAAGCTGAATTGTAACTCGTACTGAGTTCTACACCACTGGAGTCAAGTTCTAAACCTTCTTTATTTCCACAATATAGTTTGACATTTTCTCTGCCTGTGGAGGCAATCTTTAGAATATCTTTATCTCTAGAACAGCGATCTAGATAAAATTTTCAGCACAGTTTTCCATTATCTAAAGATTATCTATCATGACTTTCTTTAGAGTTGATGTGTTCAATCTTTGGAGCAGAGTTCCAGTACATTTTTTACCACCAGAGCCAAGTTCTGCTCCATTTCACTTTTGCTGACGAGTTTTACACTTCCTTAATCTCCACAGCTAAAGTTTACTTTCTTAATTTCTACTTCTAAGATTAGTACTACCCTACATTCATCCCCAGAGCTAAATTCTAGATGAGAACTCTAGTTGAATCTTGGTCTTCTTTATCTCTATTAACAACATTTTAGATTTAAATGATTTCCAGAGCTAATTTCAGGTTATTTGTGGTTGAAAAGTAAAGTTCTGAAAATTCTACATCTTTTTCAACTCTCAGAATTTCTAACGGTTTTTCATTCTTTCTTATTTTTTTTACTGAAAAATCACTCTTTTTTCACTACATTTTTATCAAATTATCAGAAACCACACTTGGCAATTTTTTCAATAATATTTCGCATCTTCGGTTTTCAGAAAAATTTTTCACCACTTTTTCTCGAAATTTTCACTAAATTCATTTCTTTTTCACTAATTTTACTACTTTCACTACTTTTCAAGTACCTTGACTTAAGTATCAAATTTTATTTACGCACACATTTACGATATTTCACTTCTTTTTCTCCAACGATCTAGTCGAAATTTCAACTCAAAATTCCATCAGAAAAAAATTGGACAAATTTTTCAATTGCAACAAAGTATTTTTCAATTTTTATAAAAAATTATTTCAAATATTGATAACCAAATTTGGGAAATATGTTTAGATTTGATATTCTGGAGTGCAGTTGACCTCGAATCAAAATTAAGTTACGCCTAAATTTAAAGTAAAATTTACATATTTGATAAGAATAATTTTTTCTAACAGAATTTTATCTTTTCTTTTTCCACTACATATCTACCTAACTTCTGAAAAATGTACCTAAGTTCGATGTACACATATCTCATTGACTGTATATTGCTCAAAATGTTGAATTTGAATTTCTACTCGTCGGTCATTCACTTCTGAACAAAACCTTTTCTGTTTCTTTAAAATGTAGGTAATTTCGGACCATACATCTTACTCAAATACAAAAGCTTGGTATTCTCTATTTCTTCTATCGTTTCTTTTTTCTTTCAAGATTACTAGCTTGAACCTTCAAGAACCATAATACACTCAGAGTGGGTACATATACGAGTAAGTCAATGAAAATGAAAATGTAAAAAAAGGGATCCCTAATCTGAAAATAACATGCTAGGATTATCGAAGCCACCCCAGAACGACTAGCGACACTCGAAACTGTCAAGGTTATCGTCCAAAAAGAAAGCGATACGTGTACTTCCTTCTTTATCGAATAAAGAAAAGAAATAATGAAAAAAAAATTCCTCTACACGTTCGTAACAATAAATAGAACAAAGAACAGAAAATCATACCGAGGTTAATCATTATAACGTATAGTATTGTTACGTTTTGCAATACGTACCATACTACAATAATATACGATACAAGCATGATGTGTATGTATGTAGATTGTAGATGTACCACATTCGTACACGCTAAAAATACTAGGTACCTACATGCAGTTTACGTACCTATAGTAAATTCCTATCGTTGTATGTAATATATATGTACTCGAAGGAAAAAACCATTCATATATATATATATATATACATATTATGTACATCATACGACCCATTATCGCGGTAGATAATTAATAAAAACGTTACTGCGTGCACCTCATCACCGCTGGCCCAGTCATTGTCGTATCGGTGCGATGTCAACAATCGAGAACAAAAAATTGACTGGTATACAGATAAGCGGCCACGCGTCATACTTTTGCAGTACAATAATAATTATTAAACGGACGCATAGGTAATAAACCTAGGTTTCTTTTTTATTAGAAGCGTGTATGAATATGATGGGAATGGTTTGTGGACAAAAAGAAGTCTGCTGATAGCCATTAAAATGATAGTTTTTCTGAAGATCGAAGGGGACATTGTTTTTGAATCTAAAAGAAATATTGATGATAAAAGTTGAATTGAATTGTAGTAAAACTATAAGCGAAGTTTAATGGCTCGATTTAGGGGTGCTAAGCCCCCTCACCCATTTTGATCCTTTATATCCAGTTTTAGAATGAACAATTTCTGCAATTTTAGTCTCCTAGAAGCCCCCCCACTCCTTTGGACTCGACTAAAGGGTATCTACAAGAGTGGATGGATTATTCCAAATTTTGTAAAATTGACAACACGTAAGGCTTAATAGTTGTGAAATGACCTCAAAGTAACGTGGTGAAAATTTTAGCCCTCAAAGTTCAAATTTACCCTTCGCAGAAATTTTTTGAAAAATTTCATAAAAAATGGACTCAATACTGTTATTTAAACCCAAAATAATCATCAAAGAAAATTTTTCATACCCTCTCTTTGAAAGAGACCAGAAAAACGTTATTTTTCACACTTTTTGAAATATTTTAAAATAATTCGAGAAAAATTTGATTTTGAATAAATTTCAATTGAAATGACTAATACAGTCGTTTTACTTCATCTAAACCGCTTCCATCAATTTTTCTCTTCCTTTACTTTTTCCAGTGGTCCTTGAATAGCTTCATTTTATGAGAAATAGGTACCTAATTTCCCTCGATTTCTTATTCTTCAAAAAATATTAGTAGAAGTGAAAAATAAGGCTTCTATTGACCTCAATGCATTAAGTAAGCTATACTACATCCACATCAATTGAAATTTTTTCAAAATTGAATTTTTTTTCGAATTATTTTAATAGATTTCAAGAAAAGTGAAAAATATCGGTTCTTTGGTCTCCTTCGAAAAGAGGGTAGAGGTGGAAGAACATCGTTGTTGATTATTTAGGGTATAAGTAACAGTATTAAACTCATTTTTAATGAAATTTTTCAAAATTTTTTTTTTTTACAATTTTTACAAATTTTTGATATTTTTTTAGTTTTGAGCTTAGGCAGGAGAGGGTAAATTTGAACTTTGAGAGCTAAAATTTTTATCACGTTATTTTGAGGTCATTTCACAACTATTAAGGACTACACGTCGTCCATTTTCTTAAATTTACAAAAATCGATCCACCTTTGTATCTACATTCACGATGGGTGATTTGACCTTGTCCTTGAATTTTGAAAATTATCATGGAACATTGTCGTGCAATCACAAAAAATTTTTTTGAGCCCAAGAACCCTTTGTCATCCCACTCCATTTCTTATTTAGAAATCGTCTTAAACATGTATTTATACTAGAAAATTAAAACTAACTATAATGTATAGGGGCAGGAGGGAACTGTGTACCAGAATTTTTTGAAAATTTTTCAGGCAATAGGGGGGTAGAAATGTACAAAATGAAGTTTTAAACCTTCATTACACAAAAACTTGTGGTACATGGATTTTTCCTCTGAAGTATGGGTCTTGGTGGGTACTTACTCCTAAAATACTCATTTTTGCATTTTGAGAGGTGAATCATGTCAAAAATTACAAAAACCAGAAAAATGAAAATATTTTGAAATTTTTTTCATCGAAATTGACTTAAATTGAACTAAACCATCAAAAATAAAAAGAACACATCACAAAACCCACGTATGCCAATTTTTGACGATAACCGTTCATTTGAAGGTGTTTTGTGAATTTTTGAAAACAAGAAAAACTGAAATAACACATACAAGGTAGGTG
Organism: Ferrisia virgata; assembly: GCA_900060175.1. NCBI lineage: Eukaryota > Metazoa > Arthropoda > Insecta > Hemiptera > Pseudococcidae > Ferrisia > Ferrisia virgata. The sequence goes on from FIZR01016434.1 coordinate 62,535, forward strand.
CTCATGTTTACCCTGCAAGCTACTGGAATAAAAAACTAATCTCAGATTCGTGTTCAAGGGGTCACATTATCCCTATCTAAACACTTTATAGGGTAATTTAACGTGAATTTTGAGTTTTCGTTTTTTTTTTTTTTTTTGCTACAATTGCTAAATGTCAATGGGACTTCACGGTCTGGAAAAAATTCTTACCCATAGGTACTACGTATCCCTTTGATCCAAGGTCATCCTAACTCACAAATATCAACCCCGACGTCAATCTAAAACGTAGGGCATAAATTTGAGTAATTTCAGCTGATATTGAGTCAAGTAAATGATTTTTGGTTGAGGAAAGGATGATCTCAATGGTCTTCTAGGATCCCAAAACAGATTTTGTAGAAACTAAACTGCCGCCCCTTCTCATCTTTACTATCAGTCATAGGTCAATACTCCAAGTAGCCTGCTTTTCGCAACGATATGATACAGAAAATCAAGCGAAGAAAGAGGTAAAACAACCACAGGTGAAAAAAAGCATCGCTTTGTGATGCTTTTTCAGCCTGATTTTCATGAAAGTCGACATGCCCAAAAAGCACGTCTAGGACCCTTACTAAATTTACTTATCAAATTTCAACTTACTAGCTCAATTTGGAGGGGCGTTATACAAAGAACAAATTAAAAAAATAAGAAAAACAAAAAAACACAACTTATTTGGGGTTGTAAGGGAGGGAGGGTGCAACCAGGCTGAAAAGTCGAAACCCCCAAAAAACACATTTAGAACCTATACTAAATCTACACACCAAATTTTAACTTCCTTCCTTAATTTGGAAAACAATTGTGGGAGAAACAAACTCAAAAAATTAGGAAAACCGATCAAAAAAATACATTTTTTGGGCAGTCCCTGGGGTGCAATGAGTCTAATAGATTTAACCCTCCTCCCCCCAAAAGAGACATCTATGTTCGCTACTAAGTCTACATACCAAATTTACTTTTCTAACCGAGCTTGGAGGGGAGATAGAGGCGTAACAGTCCTTTTTCAAGGTCAAAAAGGGAGAACCTCGCATATCTCCCCTCCTGATTGACTTAGGAGGCTAATTTTTTGATATGTTATACAACTTCGGATCCGCTATCGATTGGCTCAAAAAAGAACACTTTTTGAGATTTTAGCCCCTCAGCACCCCCTCCCCCAAATTTGGGTACAACTGAATTTTGACCCGAGGTCATGTCCATCCTAGAATATAGAATGGTCAGCCAATCGAAGCCTATTCCCCAAATTTTATAGATTTTGATCGGTATCGAGCTGAGCAAATAATTTTTTAGTTTTGTGGCGGAAAAAAATACAAGTAAAAAAAAATAAAATTAAATGAAATATCCAACTGGCCAAAGATGGTTGTAAGGGGTCTGTTAGGATCCCAAATGTTTTTTTTTTTTGTTGGTAATCCGCCCCTCAACCGCATCAAGTTAATAGACCGATAATAGTGTGATTTTCATTGACAATATGACATAGAAAATCAGGCCAAAAATAGATCATAAAAAAGTCGAGAATAAGTCACGAAAAATTCTTGAAACAGAAAATCCATCCAAAAACTGTACCTTTTGCTAAAATGAAATAGTGTAAATAAAAGACAAATCGGCGAAAGGAATTAATTCAAAATTCGTAATAATCTACCCTCGCTGATAATCTAATATAAGGTGCGTCTTCTGCCACAGACAAGCGTAATAAATTGCTTAAATTCCAATAATCTGAACGAGAGGAAACAACCAACCGTAGGTAAGGTATACAGGTATAGTTGGTAAGATAAATCGAGACGATATAAAAATACGTCAACTTTTCCAATTAGCCTTCAATTATCACCCTTTTCAAAGCCCATCACCCCACTTGACTGCACCTGACACCGCATCGACGACCGGAAGACTACATAGTTCTGCCAGCCTTCTCCCGCCACCGATTTAAAACACCGCACCGTCTTCAATTAACCGCCAGACGACTATATCGATCCAGCAACGTGGGTCTACCTATCTGACTCTGTACGTGTGTGTGTGTATCTGTATACATAATACGATTAGGAAACTGAATAGAAAAAAAAAAAAAACAAAAAAAAAAGTAAAGAAAAATAAACACCGTTTATTCGTAACAACGTGCTAACGACTGCCTAGTCCGCGAGTTTGTCGACTGCTGAGATCAGACTCCGACAGTCCGGGCGATGGCGTGGCATGGCATGGCGGTCTCATATGCCATAACTCACGTTATACCATCTCGTGTATCTTCGCGGGTATCCATTTTTGGGCACACGTGCTTACGTATGCGGCAGAGTTTTCGAAAAATAGATAGAGTAAGGTCGGATTAGCGCGCGGAGGTGCGGTACAGAATGCGTCTTGTCTCGTCTCATCTCATCTCGTCTCGTCAGCGTCATTGGTACATACATCTTTCAAACGCATGCGCTCGTTCTTCTTCATAGCCGCAATCATACTACATAGTGTAGTATTAAACGTAATGCTAATTATCGCGTTTGTTCTTCTACGTATGTACATACTTTTTCCCCATGCTATGTCATTCGTATCACATTTGTGTCTTTAACACGCTGACAAATAGGTATATCTTGAAGGATGAGAGAACGTAGTACGATGATGACAAAATGTCTCGTATTATTGGCTATCGCTTGTTAATTTCTTCTTCTTTTTTTTTTTTTTTTTTTACAAATTTATATTATAGATCTTACGATAGCATCGTATCGCGAACGGATTGTAAATAATGTTGATATTTGAAACTCATCAAAGCCAGTCTTCTGCTACCATCGTGGATAGGTGTCTATTTTTCGTCCATTATTCGTACTGCATATATTATGTACATTTCGCCAAATCATCTCTACGATATGAAAATATGCCCAAATAACTTTCACCGATCGCCTGCGGAACTGACCCTAAATTTATACGAATTATACCATACGACGCTTTCGGTCGTTACACTTGATTATCTACTAGGTACCTATCTATCTATCTATCTGCCTAGCATGTATCTATAGCGTATCATTTACGATAGCAGAATATATTGGTACGTTGTACACGTTCCCTTTTCCCATTTCGATCGTAATTTTCTCACCGTGCAATCGCCTCGGCCATTTATAGAAAAACAATTTTCCTTTTATATTTGGCCACAGGCTTGCTTACTCTCTCAGCTACCGAATCGCGTCTGCACTAATGTAATTAAATAAACGAAACAACGACGTTGCTGTAATTTTGTTATTTCCAAAGAAAACACATAATACAGCACATACATATACATACACACACGCAGCTGCTACAAACATCTGCTCAATAATCATTGGTATTTTATACGATGCGTGTGTCTGTCGTAGTACTTATATATGTGGATGTGCACTGTACCAACAGCCATCATAAGCCTTCGTTTAGCACGCGCCTATTCTCTCCCTCACACTATTTTTTTTTTTTTTTTTTCATTACGTAGTTTTCAAATACTACATCGTGTTAATGGTAGGTAGTCGAAAAATTTTATATCAATTAATCTTTCATAATAATGTAATTTTTTTTTCTGGCTTCAATTTACATACAATAAATGATCGTAGGCTCGTCATATGCGTTAAGGATGGCTTATTATAGGTACCTCAAGATTGGAAATTTGATCACGTTCTGAGGTACGTTTCAGGTGATCTAAAGCAAAGCAGATGATGTGAGTAAACGCTTATCACGGATCTAATGTGCTTCCTTTCTACCCTTACCTACTACAACGAATATGAATTAATGGAATATAAAATACGTAATCCGGGCTAGGTACCTAATAGAATACCCATTGTGAAGGTAAAACTCCAGTAAAATATTATCTAAAAAATTTGATCAAACGAGTACGATATTTTGGAGCATTTATTTACCTTTTGACGACCATCATATTCGAACAATAATCGTGATTTTTTTTTTTAAATTGTTATCGAAGCTACGACGAGAAGAAAGACATGACGATGTTAGCATAGGTACCAACCTATAGCTGTGGAAGGGGTGGGGGATTTATCTAGATTCAACAGAATCACTGAGAATTGAGATAATGAATTGGACTATGATCTATGAGTGTGTACAAATAGGCGAGTACATAGCTACTGAACGTACGTCTAATTATCTATTTATATACAAGAATTTATCAGCTTATAACTTTGACGAACCCTCATTAGTGTTTTCAAATTTAATTCGAAAAACTATCCGATACGTAATCATTAAAATCCATCGATAATATCTGAAGTACGATTTATTACGATAATACTGTACAAAGAAATGAACTATACGTTCACTTGATGAGAAAGAAGAAGTCTATGGTAAGAATTTTTTTCATATCTTTTTTGTGATGTGTAAGTCAGTCGTCACCATTCCCCATATTCTAATTCAATAAAAACCCAAAAAGTTGACAATAACAGAAAAATAATTTTCCTGAAGTATCATTTTAACATGATTTTCTAATTAGTGATAAGGGTAAGTGAGCTTAAATAGGGATAAACAGACGACACCAGCAAAAGCCACATCTAGGACTTGTACTAAATCTTCGTACTAAATTTCAACTTCCTAGCACAATTGGAATAAGAAAAACTGATAAAAAACAACCTTTTTGGGATTGTGAGGGGCTGCGATGGGGTTGAAAAGTCCAAACCCCAAAATACAGATCTAGAGACCGTACTAAATGTACACATGAAATTTCAACTTTCTAGCTCAATTTGAGGGGAAGTTACGCTAGGAATAAACCCAAAAAATAAAATAAAAACGACCAAAAACATATTTTTGGGGGTATGAGGAGGTGCAATGAAGCTGAATTGACAAGACCCCCAAAAGATACATCTAGGGTCCACATACCAAATTTCGACTTCGTTGGTCAATTTGATGGGAAGATAGGGGGAGGAACAGTCGTCACTCTCCATATTTCCCCTCCTGGTTGACCTAAGAAGGTAATCATTGGATATATTACACACCTTTGGATTTTCTATCAATCGGCTCAGAACCGTACAGTTTTAGCCTTCTTGGCCCCTCAGCACTCCCTCCCCCAAATTTGGGCATACCTAAATTTTGATTGCAGGTCATCCCCACTCATATATATCTAATCCGCTGCCAAACTGAGCCCATTGACCGAATTGGAGCAATATTGGTCAGTATCAAGCAAAGTAATGATTTTAGTCTCGGGGGGGGGGGGATAAAGACATAAAACTGCATTTTGGGAACTTTGAAGGGTGCAATGAAGCTGAAAAGTCGATACCTCTAAAAGACACAATTAGGACCCCTACTAAACGTACATAGGTACTAAATTTAAACTTCCTAGCTTAATTTGGCAGGGAGATAGGAGAGGAACAGCTTTTTTTCAAGATCAAAAAAGAGGGAACCCTCATATCTTCCCTCCTAATCGACCCAAGAGGCTGATTTTTGAATATGTTATACAACTTTGAATTGTCAATGAATTGCTTTAAATAGAAACAATTTTTGCGATTTTGACCACTCAGCATCCCCTCCACCAAATTTGGACATGATTGAATTTGAACCCGAGAAAATCCCCACTCCAAAATATGGAATGGCCCATCAATCGAAGCTTATTGCCCAAATTCGGTTGATTTTGGTAAGTACTGAGCAGAGTTAAATGATATTTATTCTAAGAAAAAAAAAAAGGGGGTTTTCAATAAAATATCTGACATGGCCAAAAATGGTTGTAATGGTCTTCCAAGGACCCCAAAACGGATTTTGTTAATATCCCCTTACCCCCTCATCCACCGTAGGTCGATAGACTGTAATATCCTGGTTTTCATTGACCATATAACATAGAAAATCAAGCTAAAAATATTTCTACGAATTTTTGATTTTTTAAAATCACCGCTCCTTCAAATTTTGAGTTAGGCAACTTCTTCATATGACTATTTTTACTCATTTCATCGGTTCTTTCCCAGCTCTGAAATCATTTTTAAAAATATATAAATTTAACAAGGATTCTAGATGAATAGAGCTCAGAAAAAATCAAGTTTTGGGACAGTATTTTCTTTTTTTCGAGATTGTCTAGATGCTCTATTTTTACCTCAAATTGAAATACTTGGAGGATTAAAATTGGCGTGCAGACTAGACCTCATTTGAACTCTCCCTTCCTTTCTCCACTCTCGTCCATGTCTGAGAAAGTGGATTTTTGAGCAGTTTGAGTTTTTTTTCGATTTTTTCTTGCGTCCATTTCTCCCTGTCATTATCATCGAGTTTGCCAGGTAAAAGTTAAAATTCACCATGACAATTCTATAGGTATCCTTGATGTGCGTTTTTGAAATTTTAATAATTTTTTTCAAAATCAACCTCTACACACACCCTTTGATATGAAAAAAAATCACTCTAAAGAAAAAAACTATCAATTCAGGTGAAAATTAGTAATATTCTGCAGTGCACGTATTTACCTCCCTCCATTACTCACTCACTACACTCCACTCCTTTCTGATTCTTCCTTAGTCGAAGGAGAAATCTATTCCCATACCATGGTTATAATATCGCTACAGATTAATCCTTACAGCCTGCTAGGGGGTAATTTGATATTTAACGAAGGGGGAAAAATGGTTTCTGACAGCTATAGAGGGTACCGCCACTGCAGAAAATTTGAAAAAAATATGGGAGGTGTATAATATTTCTAATAAATTGAGAAAATGTTTTCAAGTTTCCAGCTCTAAAATGGGGGTCTACAAGCCACCTAAAAAGTTTTCAAAGCCCATTTTAAAATTATATGAAAAGTTCGAAAAATCTGAAAAATTCTACAACACTTTCCCAAGGCACTTTTACTTTTATACTAAGCTTGAAAAAAAAATCGGTTAAAAATTCACGCATAAAAAAAATTAATGTACCCCCCCCCCTCCTGCCAAAAGTGCGAATAAGCTTTAGAAACTATGAGGAGGCTTGAAGGCCCCCTTTTCAAAGCTAGAAACTCGAAAAAATTTTCTCCAGTTATTAAGAGTATTTTACACCTCCCATATTTTATTCAAATCACTCGTAGAAGTGGTCCCCTCTACAGCTCTCAAAAACAATTTTTAATGTTCGTTAAATCAAATTAATTTTTGAGAGCTGTAGAAGAGACCACCACTCCCATATGGGAGGTGTAAAACGCTTCTAATTACTCGAGAAAATTTTTTCTAATTTCCAGCTCTAAAATGGGGGCATACAAACCCCCTAAAACTTTTCAATGCTCATTTCAAGGTCATATTAAAAGTCAGAAAAATCTGACAAAAATTCCACCACAACACTCCCCTTAGGTACATTTACTTTTATACTAAATTTGAAAAAAAATCGGTCAAAAATTGGCAGAGAAATAAAATTGTTGAAATTTTTTCGAAAGTGCATTTTTTCACCGATACATCTCCCAGTGACGAGATGAAAAAATCGCGAATACCGTCGAAAATCATCTTTTACCAGTGTCTAAATAGTCGGTTAGAAAATTTGAATTCTGAACGTACCTTGCTATAGCCTTTGAAAATAAAAAAATTCCCAAAGATAATAACAGTTAATTGACTTATTTTCATAACATGGGAATTTTGAAAACCTTTCAATAACGGATCAATCAACAGATACGAGTAGAATTAGTTCAAAATTTCCATTACCCAAATGCAACAATTTTTTTTTTTTTTTTTTAAATCCCGGAAAATAGCTAAACATATCTTCGAATTCACTTCTCCAAAGCCTTGAAAAATCATTTTTAAAGTATTACTGAATCTCACTAGTGCATATTATTTTTTTCATAGCTTCAAATTAGTTCCAAATGAAATTTGCTCCGGCCTTCTCTTCTAATTTCACTCAAGTTGTTACAAATGTTAACAATAAGTACCTATTTAAGTAGTAATAAATGATAATTTCTTTAATAATCTTCATTCTTTTTTGGTGGTTCTGTTTCTAAAAATTAGCAACTATGCAATTTAAAACATGGTCCGAATTATACATCGCTCCTTCCGTTTTTACGATTTCAATAGTAAGACTAACCCGAGGTATTTTATGATTTCAGAGAATTGCACAAATTTACCATGTTACGACTTTCGAAAATTTTACGATAATGCTGGTTTTACGCAATTTTTCGACACGTTTCAATGGTTTTGGTAAATTTTACGATCACAATATTTTCATATAATTTTCTTAAATTCACAATTCGAGTATTCAATTTCTTTTGAAGTTACTGGCAAAAAAAAAGAAAAAAAAACTGAGCGAGATATTTTGAAATAGTATTTCTTTCCAAACCGTCGTCTATTGGATGAAAATTCCGGTTAAATTTCGAAAAAAAATAATAAACATGGTAACACTGCGGATTATATATACGGAACATGATCAATGCAACCGCTAAAAGTTTAAAAATAGTATTTCAAAGTAGGGCATTTACTCGATCGACATCCCAAGTAAATCAGCCGGGCGGCAAACCTCCAAAAATATCGCTTTAGTCATACGCTTTTAACCAGTGGGCATTTCTGTAGTATTTCGCCGACGCCTCATTTGGATTCGAATTACTTTATCGCGGCGGCTATTTTTTAAACCGAGCCAAAATTGCAACATTCAACATGTTTTCACATAGTCGACTTTCGAGTTCGACTTGACACGCGTTTCGGCGGCGACGATAACGATACAGTTTACGACAAGGCTGATATATTATGTACGTAGACGTACCTTACCTTTCTATGTACCTATACCAGCGTATTTTAATAGACGAATTTCATGCAATTACACGTGTTACGTTTCTTTTTATTTTTATTTTTATTTTTTTTCACCCATACAACGTACTACGGTACTCGAAGATGTACTTCTACCAAAACAATGGTTTGTTTTTCGACAGTTGTTAATTTACAAATGGCTGGTAATTTTACATGTAACAAGCGAACCGATAAGGTGATTTTTTTTTTTTTTTTACCTTACAATAGCGCGAGCGAAAAACAAAAATTGTACCGAATAATGAAATCAAGGTAACCTATAAAACACGACGATATTGCTTTCGGCGACGCCAACATCGACGACGACGACGACGATGATGATGATGATGATACCCATTTGGAAAAGTAAAATATGACACATTGTCAATTAGCGACGCTGACGTACGCTTAATCAATTGATTTTTTTTGTTTTCGCAAAATAATGCTTCATAGGGTAATCTGACACATGTATGAGGTAGTGTGACGTCACATCCGTACACTATGGCTGGATATTTTTTACTTGCAGGAATTTTACATATATACCTGGCGAAAGTGCTGACTGTTGATGAAATTACCGGTATAAATTTGCATTATGCGGTTGAGAGGTTGAAATCGCATTACGAGTTGGAAATTTTTTCTAAAGCGAAACTTCCAGCAGTTGAAATGGAGACTATTGAATACAACAAGTATAGTAATAAAAACCAGTTCACTGCGAAGTGATTCTCACATAAAAAAAAATCAGCTAAATGACTACCTAATGACCAACGACTACGAGTATGAGAATATATATATGGTGTATGCGGTATCGCGATAGTTTCGGAAAATCCGGCCGGTCTTTTTCAAATACAACAGAGATAGCGTTATTTTTCACCAATCCCTTAGATACCGGCATTTGGAAAATTTGCTGTCAATTCAAGCCGGTAACGTGAAATGATTCTAGCTTCGAGTGGGTCTGAACCTGTACGATATTCTCGCCGTTGAATGTTGCCGAAATATCAATAAATATTACAAGATATAACACAATGCACTGATGTATATATATATATATAAGTTTAATTCTTACCTTTTTCTGTTGTTTTTCCCACGCAGGATCGAGAAGTCCTTCTCGTTCCCATTCTTCTTCCTGTTCCATGTATCCATCTCCGTAATGATCGATGTTATTTCCAACGTGATTATTATTCATTTTAACAACAAATACAACGAAAACTCTTCGAAATAACGGGCGAAACACGCCGTATTTAGAACAAAACCGATCGCACCAAACAACACAGTGTATGTAGCCGAATAATTCAATAAATAATTACCATCCGACCAGCAATAAACAAACAAATCTCGAGATGCCAAACTGTACTACTACACAAATGAAATACGAGCCGAGTAAGAATGAACTACTTTGAAGAGAACTATATAATCAGTAATTGCGCTGGCAATAGTTGACGCTTTACGTCATTAGTTCGGCGTGTTTAGTGTATTTGTATGTGTGTGTGTGCGTGTTTCTGGTTTATGAATCAGTGACGCCAACCGTGAACTTGATCGTGTCCCGCTTCTGCGTAAAGTTGTTCTTCTTGTTCATCGTGAGTTCCTGCGACGATGATGTCAACCTTTTTTATTTCTTTTTGCAGGACCTGATGGATAGTTTGCAATGATGAAATTTATGAGAAATTGATTAGACATCAATTTAAACGAATATTATTCCTATACTTTTTATTTGAAATCAAAAATACGAATGGAATTTTTACGAATATAACGAAGAGTATTGCTTGTTTCACACTGCGTTAAGAACGAACTACTGATTCGTTCAGATGTACGAAGTTTTCGGTTTGGTTGCTTTCACAGTTGGTACCTTAAAGTTCGTACTTTGCGTAACATTAAAATTTTCGACGAATTAATTTCGATAATGATAATGATTGTGATTAGAATTAATTGATTACTTCGTAAATTTAATTTATTTTAAATTTATCTACAATGAAATCAATTTTTATTAAAATTATGAACTGCTTTCGTTCTTTCGTGCATCAGAAATACTTTCATGGTTCATGTCTACGTTTCACGAGTCGTGACATAATATAATAAATAAAAATAATAGATAACATAATAACATAAAAAATTAAATTGATGGGAACCCTACTTGAATTAAATTTCAAGTTGTTTCACAAATTTTTTTATCGTCTTCAACTTCAAATGTTGAATAACTTCATCACTACGATCGACTATTCGATGATCACCATGTAATATTCATTTCTTGCAATAACCTATAATAATTATGATGTACTGCACCTACGCAGAGGTGGATGAACTCACTCGGAAACTTCGGAAAAATTCCTCAGAGTCGCTTGGTCACTCGAGAAATACTTGAACGTATTTTTTATCCTTTTGAACCGAAATTCTCTCAGAGTTAAAGATCAAAATAGTAAAAACAGTTATACAATTTCAAAATTTTCTCCCATACTTCGCTTGGACACAATTTTCTCTTAATAGATTCGTGGTCGCTCGATTATGCCCAAATCTCAATAAACAGTTGGTTTAACTCTGCGCCTGCGTAAATTCTCTTTTGATTTTGAATCTAAAGGTCTCTAATAATAAAAAAATAAAACTGTTCGGTACAAAGATTGTATCTTGCATTTTTAGTCATATAATATTGGAATAGAACCACAAAAACGTCGAGTTGTTGAAATTTTAAACTCATGGACTTGAATCAAAATTGAAATTCTTCGAGTAAATAGCAATAAGTAAAAACATTTTGAAAATTAAATTTGATACGGTAAATAATTCTTTACTGTTATTTGCCTTGCTTCTAATTTGAAATCAATCTTTTCCATTGAATATAATAAATAATGATTTCGAATTTATCAGGCCTAATCATAGTCATTCCTCTCATCAGTCTTTGTTCTACACTCTGTACCGTAGTTACAAAATAAATTTAATATACTTAAATATAGAATAAAATTCACCTAAATCACGTATCTCCGGTAAGAATTCCAAATCAACCTAAGGCTACTTGCCAGCTGTTGATAACTTTTTTTAACAACTGACTAGCAGTTGATAGTTAAGCGACTAATGACATAAAAAGTGTTCAAAATAGTGTTTCATTGATCTAAATGCCAATATTGATTGCTCCAAAAATATTTTTTGCCTCAAAAGTTACTTCGAAAGGAAGGCAGAGAGTATCAACTGCAGCAAATATAAAAATGAATAAATTTTCTGATATAATTGAGAATTTCTAACAACTACAAGAGTTCATGTAAGTTGATATAATTTTCTGGTATAAATTGGATGACAAATTTTTAAATATGGAAGAATACCTCAAATAAATATTTGTCTCGGAAATTTTATTGATTTTCAGCAATTTTTGAGTTATTAATTACTGGCAAGTGAGTGATTCATTAATTGAATAAATGAAATAACTTTAAATAAAATATAAAGTTATCTACTAAAAAGCAAAATAGCAAACTCAATTTTTTAACAATGTTTTAAAATAAAAAAAAGTGAAAGAACGAATTGGTTCATCCTTAAATATTGCTAACTTTTACGTGTCGGCTCCTTTGAGTTTACAATAAATTTATTTAGACCATGTCTGTGTGTATTTTGTTCTTATCACGGTGATTGTTCCATCCGTTCACATCAAATGTTTTCATCTTTACAATGCTTAGTTAAATTACATTCGTTTAAAATATTTCTATAATTCGTTTGAAATGGATGTGGATTATAGCTGGAAACCGGATTTCTTGACAGAAGAAGATTGGGATACTGATTCTGACGATGGAGATTTTGACCCATCCATGGATCCTAACGATTTCAGCGTTAATGCAAACTCTTCTGGAAAAGCTGGTCAGAATTCTTCGTTTGCTTCGACCAAACCGACACCATCGTAAGAAATCGATTTCATTCATATGAAAGCATTTCCGTAACGTTCATGATTGTTTATTCGTTTGTTGACGAAATGTTCCCAGCACGAGTACTAGCGACAGACCCCCTCGTCGTGGCCCCGAGGGTAGTCGAAAAGTTGAAATGAAGAATATCATGTTAACGCACGACTCCAGAGATAGGATTATGGATGCCTTGAGATCGATTCACGGAGAAGTAAGTTGGAGCATTTTACATTGTAACCGGTACGTTGTTGACACCCTTCTAGTAATCGTTTTCGTTTCAGAATTTCGATTTAGATGATGCTGTTATAACGCCGAAAACGAGTAAACGAGAACTAGGCAGACAGTATTGGATGGATCAGGGACAATTAGTTGTTCGTAATTGTTATAATTATTCGCAGAAGAATACAGTTTCTAGAGATAGCGTCAATAGATTCGCGTTGGAAAATTTGGAATTGTACGATTACGAGTATTCGTTCACATTTAACATTGCTGGTTTCAAAAAGACTGATTCACAATTTTTTTGAATATTTCCTACATTAGATACGGATTCTACTCTAGTCATTGCTGCGAAGCTCTACAACAAGGTAATAATGAATTTGAACCGGCATTAGAGCTACTTATCAGCTTCTACTTTCAAGTAACTTTCAAAAGATTGAACGAGCCATTAGTTCAAATGATGGAAAGAGAAGATGAAATGGTCGCATTGACTTCTATTTACGATAACATGTGCGAAGAACGAGTCAAAAACAAACACTGGGTTTTCCATCTACAAATACCGCAACTTGGAGAATGGTACTTTAAAAATAACTTTAACCAACGCTCGAATCCGCCGTCAGAAAGGAGACGTAATGTATGTCGACTTTTCGCTGCGAATGGAACATGCAGATTTGGAGCTAATTGTAAATTTAGCCACGAAGGTGCCGATCCCCAACAAAAAAATTTCCAACAAGACGCTGACACGAAACTTAAATCGTCCTTCAATTTAGAAATTCGTTTTCCCGAAAGTACGTATGAAATGCCTAAGAGTATATTTTATCGATAGGTGAATATCATCGTGATTAATTCATACTTCCATTTAGCTTGCAATTACCCATCTGATATGCCGTTGATCATGTTCAGCGCTCAACATAAACAATTCGAATCTCATGTTTGTTTACGTGTGACGAAATATTTATATAATCACGCTTCCGTACTGTGCGAACAAGCCTCGCCTTATTGTTATAATTTGATCGATATGTTATTAAATCCTGATACGTTAATCAAATGGTTGAGTACGTATTTAATTTTCGATTGATCAGAAGCGAAGTATGTATTATCAAAGTTTAACGGGGTTTAATGTTTCCTTAGATAATGAAAATATTAGTCGATTAAATATAAACAGCGATAGTTCCTTGTTGGGATCCAAATATCCGATGGCGGTACCTCAAGCCGGTGGCTCGAATCAGCAAAATACACCATGGGAGAAACGGCTTTGTTTGGATCAAGAAGTTTTTGAAAAATATAATAACAACAGGTCCGACATTCGATATTGACAATTTATCCTCATTAACATGATAACAATTTCGAATAAAATAATCTCACAGGGATGAAGATTTAGTCAGAATGATGCACGATAAACGTAAGAATGAAAAATACCAACGAATGCAGAAATACCGAAAAACATTACCAGCTTGGAATGTAGGTGATGAAATTTTAGCCACTTTGAAAGAGCATCAAGTTGTCGTTATTGTTGGCGAAACCGGTTGCGGTAAAAGTACTCAAGTAAGTTGAGATTTTTTTTCGATTTTAACCATGCTACGTTGAACATCACAGATGAGTTCTATGTACTGTAGGTTCCTCAATTCATTTTGGACGACTGGATCTACACGATACCTGAACTTTGGAGTAGACAGTTACCTTATCAAAGAATAAATATCGTCTGTACTCAGCCTAGAAGGTTATCCGCTATTGGTGTTGCTGATCGAGTTGCCGATGAACGTATTGAACGTACCGGAGAATCTGTTGGGTACCAGGTAAGAATCTTCGCGAATTATTTCATACTCGATTCGATTCGTAGTATCAGTTTGGATAAAATTTTACAGATTCGTCTTGAAAGCCGTGCTTCCGCTATGACGCGATTATTGTTCTGTACTACCGGAATTTTACTTAAGAAATTAGAAGGTGACCCTTATCTAAACGATATTACCCATATAATTGTCGATGAAGTACACGAACGTGACGAAGACAGGTAAATTTAATCTGTTAGGTAGTTCGTGTCAAAGTGTAAAATTTAATACGAATTTTTTTCGCAGCGATTTTCTACTAGTAATTTTAAAAGAACTGATGTTGATCCGTAAAGATTTGAAAATCATTTTAATGAGTGCCACTTTGAATGCTGAACTTTTTTCAAAATATTTTTATAATGCTCCGTTAATCGAAATCCCAGGTACTTTGAAAATATCAATATTCTCAGAATAGTAATACTTTAATTGTTCTCATGGCAAATTTTATTCTTAGGTAGAATGTTCCCCGTAGAAGAATTATTTTTAGAAGATATTCTCGATCGGTGTTCGTACACGTTGGATGAATATTCCAAATATACTCGTAAAATTAATAAGACAATGAGTAAGATGCTGGATTCGATAGAATACGAAATTCAATCAGCTGATATTCTGTGCGCTTCGACAGCATCGCGACCTAGTGCACCGGATGAAACTCTTACACCCAAACAACTATTTTACAGATACAACGGTTAATTTCTCATACATTTAGTTTTTTCTGATAAGCAATTCTCGCTAATTCAATTTCATTTACTCAGATCATAGTGCAAAAACGAAGAAGACTTTACTCCTGATGGATTATACAAAAATTGATCCCGAATTAGTAATCAATATTATACATTGGATCGTAGATGGTGATCATCAGTATCCCAGAGAAGGGTCTATTCTGGTTCGTAACTTTCGTTCGTTGGTTTTCTAAGGTGACCTTTCTTTTAAACTGATTTTTTTTTGTTTTGGTTTAGGTGTTTTTGCCCGGTTTAGCAGATATAATTTCAATTCACGATGAATTAAATAATCACAAGTCATTGTCGCCCAGAACTGGACGATTCATCATTGTTCCTTTACATTCGACCATATCGAACGAAGAACAATACACAGTTTTCAAGTAAATTGATTCGAATCAGTGAAAATTCTCAGCCTCTCGATAGTCTTAATATTTGCTCTATTTTTACGGAAAAACTCCGCCAGGTGTACGCAAAATTGTGTTATCGACCAATATAGCCGAAACTTCTATTACCATCGATGACTGCGTTTTTGTTATCGATTGTGGCAAAATGAAAGAAAACATGTACGTAAAAACACGACTTAATAAATCATTCTACGAGTGGTACAATTCTCAAATTTGTAATCCACGACTCTTCTTTTTCTAATCTTCAATACAATTTTCAAAATACTTTTCTCATCTCGCAGGTTCGATACAAACAAAAACATGTCAAGTTTAGAAGTAGTCTGGATATCGAAAGCAAATGCTCGCCAACGTCGAGGTCGAGCTGGTCGTGTAATGCCCGGTCTCTGCATAAGGCTGTATACAAGCCACCGACACGAATTTCAATTACGAGCCCAACCCGTACCGGAAATTCAACGAGCTGCTTTAGATTCAATAATCTTACGTTTAAAAACCTTACAACAATTTAAAATGCGAACCCCTCAAGAAGTCTTGGGTACGTATTTGGTAACATTTTAATTAAAAACATCCTTCGGCTTGTAATTACATTTCGATTATCATCGCGTCTCGTTTTATTCACAGCAAATCTAATGGAACCGCCGGAAGTAAACAACGTGGAAACGGCTATAGATCGTTTGAAAGATATCGGCGCCTTGGATGCTGAAAATGAGCTGACTGCTCTAGGGCGTCATTTGGCGGCCCTACCGGTAGACGTGAAAATCGGTAAATTGATATTGTTCGGGGCGATATTCTGTTGTTTAGATTCAGTATTAACAATTGCCGCGTCTTTATCGAATAAATCACCGTTTGTGTCACCTTTCCACGCTCGAGATAGAGCCGAAGCGAAAAAAAAATTATTCTCTACATCTAACAGCGATCAGCTAACAGTACTGAAGGCTTATCAAGTTCGTATTTGTTTCAATTTTCGTTGCAAAATGTCATCAAGTTATGATTAATAACATGTTTTCGTTCATCAAAAAATTACAGGATTGGCATAGAGAATCGTGTAAACATTATAAAGCTGGGAAACGATTTGCTGACGAGAATTTCCTATCTGTTAGAACATTGGAAATGATGGGCGATTTGAAACATCAATTTTTAGAGTTACTAATGGATATTGGTTTTGTTCCTAAAAATAATCTAAGACGACGTAAACACGAAGATAAAGTTATCAAAATGATACCACGCAATGTACGTCTTCGATATTTAAATTCAGCTTTTAATAAAATTATAAAAATTACTTATAGTAATTTTTTCTCCAACAGATGAACGAAAACACAAACGATAAAAGATTATTATCCGCTATTATATGCGCTGCCCTGTATCCGAATTTAGTCAAGGTGCTTACTCCTGGTAAAATTTACGTTCAAGGTGCAGCCGGAGCTATTCCTAAACCTTGTAAAGCCGAAGATTTGAAATTTAAAACTAAACAAGACGGTTATGTAAGTATATAATCGACAAAATCAGTACAGATGTCTTCTCTTTCTTTTTGCGTTTGTTCATCTAGTAACAATGTACTTTGCCCTAGGTTAATCTACATCCTTCATCGATTAACTATAACGTGGCTGATTTCCAAAGTCCGTATTTAGTCTTTCAAGAAAAAATGAAAACTAGTAAAATCTTCATTCACGATAGCACAATGGTTAGTATCATATCAATCGTGCTATTCGCCGGAAGTGAAATTAAAATCGAAGTCTGTTCTGGAATTTACACGATACAATTGGAAAACGGCTGGCTCGTATTTTCAACTAGTTCGTTACAAGTACGATCATCAATTAAACGTAAACATTGACTTATTATTTTTCGTACGAGTAATTTTCCACTTATTTATGTTTCGTAGGAAGCCAAAATGTTACAGTGTATGAGAAGGGAATTAAATCACATTCTCGAGAAAAAAATCGAGTCGCCTCAACTTGATCTTACACAGGACCCTATCGGACAAAAAGTAATCTCCACGATTGTACATGTTATCAAAAGCACCATTTCGTAAATCGTATGTAATCGTGAATTTAAATTCCACCAACTTAATGTATTATTCTTCGAATTGTTATTGTTGGATATTTCTTTTTTTGCGAATTTAGTCCGTTGTATTGAACTCAAACGGAATATTTTCGAAGCCAATTTTTTATGATGCATGTTTGTTTGTAAATTTAAAAAATAAATATATTTCTTTTTTTTTTTACATACTTACCAAATAAAAATGAGGCGATAAAAAATTATAAAATCGTTTTATCTACTTCATTTTGATGATGATTTTGCTGCAGTTTTTGATTTCTCATTTTCAATTTTTGTACATTTTTGTTATGAGATCGTTTCATTTCGAGAATTTCTTTCATCTCTTCTTTATCTTCTTCCTGAAAAAATTAATACAGCAGCGTTCAAGTACCTACATGATATATTACAATGGTCCAGTAAGAAATGATATTAGTATAACGTTGCCAACCGATTTTTCAAAGTTCCCCATTCTGATTTTAAAAAATTTGCTAGATTCGAGAAAAAAATTCTTATATTGTTTTCTAGCCTGATTTTCTACATCATATTATCAGTGAAAATCAAACTATCACAGTCCTTCGACCTGTCACGGATGCGAGGGGGGTGGCATTTCAAGAAAATTCGTTTTGGAGTCCTACAAGCCCATTATGACTGTTTTTGGCCATGTTTGATATTAATTTTTATTCTAATTTTTTTCATCCTGAAGACTAAAATTTACTCTGCTCAATACCAAACAAATTCGATCAATCTACTCAGTTTGGCGACGGATTAGATATATACGTACGAGTGGGGATGACCTTTGGTCAAAATTCAGTTATGTTCCAATTTGGGGGAGGGGGTGTTGAGGGATCAAAAGCGCAAAAATTATTCCTTTTTGAGTCAATTAATAGAGGATATAAAATTATATAAAATATCCACAAATCGGTCTTCTACATCAATGGGGGGGGGGGGTTCCATTTTTTCCCTTGAAAAGGGGCTGTTCCTCCTCTCTCTACCATTCGAATTGAAAGAAGTTGAAATTTAGATGTACCAATGCAAGGTGAAATAGACCCAAAAAAGTTGACCTAATTTTCTCTTATCAATTGTTAATTTGTCATATTGTCAAAAAAAAATGAGCTACTAAGGTCTATCGAATTACAATAATCGAAATACGTTTTGAAATATGAGAAGACCATAGAGACTATTTTTAGCTATGTCTGATTATTAACTTGGATCGATACAGACCAAAATCACCCAAATCCTGCCGATAGGCTTAAGCGGGGATGAGCTCGGGACAGAATTCATTTGTGACCCAACGCTCACAAAACAGTGACTCTTCGCACTATTTTTGCTATTTTTGGCAACTAAATTTATTTTGTGTCTAAAACATATTTAAAACCGTTTGAAACGTGTTCAAAACGTGTTTAAAATTAAAAAAAACGTGTCTTGTTTACTTTAAAAAAACTGCTTTTTTTCATCCTTACCCTACTTAGTTCTAATCTATTAAATTGTTCAAATTATTGTTTTGTTTTTATTTACACGTATTGCAAATAGATTTCTATATTTTTCTATTATTTTTTTACAAAATTTTTCATGAAGGTTCAAATAAAAAACAACTTTTTTCTCAAAAATCCCAAGGAAAATTCCCCAGGCCAATTTCCATCAATGTTTGCTCCCTGAAAATTTTCGCATATTATCACTTGATTTTGTTGTTATTTGTTTACACTTTGGACTTGGAAAATGTTACTTACTTATAGACATTAAAAATATACAATGAATAAAATTTCATCCTTACTTAATTCGTATCCTTTATTTTAATTCTCAGAAGCAAGATATGATAAAATATAAACTAAGTGATGATAAGATACAGTACAAAATTACTATTACAAACCAATGCTAATGGTATTGAAAAAACATTTATGAAGTCATTCTTTAAAGTTTAAAGTTTCTTCCTTTTCATTATTTTATACTCGGAATCTTATTTTTAATTCCACTCAATCCTCAATCTGCGAGATAAATACGTGTTGCAAATTAATATGCTTCAACAAACTTCTGTTTTAAATAACTTTGAGTATTACAAACATGAAATGTGGCCCCTTTATACTCTTTGTATATAAACTTAGTCTGATTCTTATATACAATAAGTATGATAGTTTATAAGATTAATCATTATTTAATTGTTATTATAGGATCAGTCAACAAAATGGTTTAATTTATTTCTTTAATTTTTCCGTGTCTTATTTCTCAAACAGAAATGATCCTAAATTCTTCCAAGTCCGAAGTGCAAACAAATAACAACAATATCAATAGATAATATGTGAGGAATTTCAGGGAGCAGACACGAGTATAATTTCCTAGGGTTGACTATACTGTATCAGTAATATTAGCTTTGGAGAAAAACAAGGTTGTAAATGATGCTTATCGATAAGTTATTGATAACATCAATAGTATCTTTTTTATTTTAACATTGATCGCTATAGTGAGTGACTTCTTTTGTAATTTCTTAAGGCCATACAGAGTGATCCTATTGCTAATGAATGTAAATTCTGCTTAATGATATTTTATTGATACTCTTATTAATATATCGATATCTAAATATTATTTACAACCTTGAAGAAAAGTAATACATCGTGATGCTTCTTCTCTTTCAACTACTAACGCTTAGGGGGAATATACAACATGAAAGAGCTGAATCAAAAGGTGTAAAAATTATGTTCCAACCATACGCAAACGTATCAAACTTTCTTCGATAAAAAAAAAACACGAATATCTTTGAGCTTCAACGTTACAAATAATATTCTAATCGGAGGCAGTAAAATAATACCTTTTGGTCACTTACTGTTTGATTTAATCGTAATACTAAAGCCCTTCTGCCATCGGACATGGGCTGTGAATACATCATGAGTTTTTTTAATCTTTCTCTCGGACTTACTCCTCTTTCAACGACTAGAACTATTCGAGCCCACTGAAACAAAAACAAACAGAAGATATTCAACTACGTACTCTTCTTTATAATAAAATAATACTCATCAATGATAATGATTTACTTGTCGTTGCCACTCGTTTCGTGTTTCAGCAATTTTTTGATACGTGTTACCCATCATAGCGATCAACATGTTCACCAGCAATATGGCGACGATTACCATAAACACAACGAAACAAAACTACCAAAATGAACAACACCAGATTAATTATCTAAATTATTTTTCGCGAAGAATCAGCCTGTTGGGGGAAAAAAACTCACTTTAGCAACGTTGGTATGATTGGTATTATCGAAAGCGGTATAATAATCGCTGAACGTATTCATGGACATTAAAAACATAGCCATAATCGATTCGGCCGGACTAGGCATCGGATTACTAACCGAATCATCGGTACCATCGGGTGTTTCGGGATTATCAAACGAAAGGAAAATTATGTAGTATGCTGAACTTTAAAGAAGTAAAAACAATTTATTAATGTTTACAAAAAAAAGTAACGCTCAGACCGACAACGCAACGCCAACGTTTGTAAATTTGCTAACAAAATAAAAATCGAACAAACCTTGTGAAAATCCCATAACGAAGACTAAATAAATACAAACGAATCTGAGCAAATCTCCGATAACCATACGATATATCATGACGACGAAAGGTCCCACTGTTTTAAATCCTCTGAAATAATATCACAAATCATAAGAAAATTCGCATCGTTGTACGATGTAGTTTTACTTTCTCTTCGGTTGTTCAGCCCACTCAACGTGAGCCTTAAATACATATTTTGATAAAGTGAAAATTTTCCTGTTGACAAAACTACAAACGTTTGTATTGGATAATATTTCGGCAAACGATTTTTCCGAACAAGATTGTAATATTGTAGTGTTGTTGTAGATATTCTTAATTTAAATGTATAACGTTACGAATGAGATGAAAAACATCCGGTTATTATGCATATATATATATAATATATAAAAACGTAGTATAGCTATAGTATGTATCTATCTCGTAGAAGTACTATATGTATGATAAACATATGGGAAATTTCAAACTTTGCCAACTTTTCAAACGCCTCGGGGTAATTAATTTAGTTCGCTTTAACATTTCACGCGCTTTAAATGGTACAACCGCGAAACTCGGCATATTGTAATTTTCACATCGTAGTGTGTAGTAAAGTGTTTGAATTTTCATACAGGCACAGATACGTACGTATACGTAGGGTAGGTACATATATGTATTCGATGTTTTCACGCATCGTACGTACTTACCTACAAAAGAATAAAAAATACGGTGACGTCGTTAACATGATAACAATTATGATCATATCTTCAATTTCATCGGAGCAGGAAAACCGTAAAAATGGTATGATCATCATTAATAAGCACGAAAACAAAAACATTACTCTGGAAGGTTCGCTCATCTGAAATTACATACCGTAACACATCGTACTAAATACAATTAATACGAAGATGAGATTACAACAAGCATGCTGGCACACGAATACATATATAACGCAGCAGACAAATTAATCATAATACGAGTTGAGTTGGTTTCATCAAAACTAACCAAATTCTCGATGAACATATTCAACCCGAGGAATCCAGCTTCTCTGAATGCTGATAAAATATACAGCAAGGCACCCAATTCTAAAATACACTCGGTTACCAATCTGGCCATATCCTTGTAATCGTTGATCGCCATTAACCTACATGTACCGATGTTCTCTTGCCACCACGTGAAAATTGTCTCGTTTTCATTTACCTGCGAATAATATCAAAATAGAGATTAGTATGTTTATATGGATGTCACTGTGTCGGTGTGGTATATCTAATCAAATCTATCGTCTCCTTCGAGCTTAATTATAATTAGAATGCGATGTGAGGGTATTTCGTCTGCTCAGTGGGGATGTTATAATATCAACGATATGGATATTAGAATAAACATATCTAAACCTGAGACTACGATAAGGTATAATATTCTACAAAGTGTCGTAATACCATTCATAAAACAATCCTTTTGTAATTCAATGAATATTAACTACACGTTGTTTCAATGGTAATTTGTTTACTTCATTGAATACTAAATGAAACGTGTTGCTTATCATTTATTACCTGCAATTAGCGAACAGTTACCAGTATCAGATAATTATGTCAAGTAGGTCCCTGCTACCGACAGCATTGAATTTCAACTTTACAAGTACTAAATGAGTACACGTATACCGAACTCCCCCTTTTTTTTTTTGTTCTTTTCAGGCGCAATTTTTCACATTATTTTGGAAATTTGTCACCTCGTACCCTTATTATACCCACCGAATAGTCGCATAAATGTGAAGAAATGGTCGCGCTATGTACTTAAAAAAAATTACCTATAAATTATGAAAAAATTTAGTCACGTTTCCCTTTCAGGAAAAAATTGCAGATCATGGATATGTAACGCTAAAAACATTATTATGATAGTTTACGTGGTGTACGTTTTTGATAAAATGTCACTCCATCAAAAACGTATCACTATACCTGCTCACCAATTTCTTTTCACATTTATTTAACTTGAATATTTTAACATAAGCTGCAGAAATCAAAAACTATCATTTAAAATTTTTTCACACTCAATATTTCATAAATAAATAAATACAAAGTCCGTTTTGGGGTCCTCGAAGACCATTCAGACGATTTGTTTAGTAATGTGAGATATTTATTTTTGTTTTTATTTATTTATCTCAAACATTAAAATCATTTACTCCGCTCGAAACCGACCAAAATCACTCCAATTCAGACAATCGGCTCAGTTTGGTAGTAAATTAGATATATATCAATGAGGAAGACCTAGGGTGAAAATTCAGTTTTGCCTCATTTTGAGAGAGGTGGTGCTGAGGGGCCAAAAACGAAAAAATTGCCCTTTTTTAAGCCAATTGATAAAGAATCAAAAGTTGTATAATATATCCAAAAATCAACCTCCTAAGTCAATTAAGAAGAGAGATATGGAGGTTTTCCACTCTTTTAACCCTGAAAAATTGCTGTTCCTCCCCTATCTCCTCACCGAATTGAGTTAGGAAGGTGAAATTTGATACGCACATTCAGTAAGGACCATAAATATGCCTTTTGAGGGTTCCAATTTTTTAGCTACATTGCACTCCCTCACAGCCCAAAAAGTGATTTTTTCATCGGGTTGTCTCATTTTTCTCACTTTTTGAGTTTGTTCCTCACAAAACTCCCCGCCAAATTGAGCCAGGGACTTGAAATCAGGTATGTACATTTGGTAGGGCCTTAGATGTGCCATTTGGGAGTCTCGACTTTTCAGCCCCACTTCACTCCTTTACAGCACCAAATAAGTGGTTTTTTGATCGGATTTTCTCATTTTTTACTTCTTTGAGTTTGTTCCCCACAAAACTCCCTTCCAAATTGAGCTAGGAACTCAAAATTAGCTATGTACATTTGGTAGGGCCTCAGATGTGCCTTTTGGGGGTCTCGACTTTTCAGCCCCAAATATGTGGTTTTTTTGATCGATTTTTCTACCCTTCCTAATTGAGTTAGGAACTTGAAATTAGGTATTTACATTTAGTAGGTACCCTAAATGTGCCTTCTGGGGTCTCGACTTTTCAGCCTCATTTGGTCCTTCACGGCCCC
This sequence comes from Ferrisia virgata, assembly GCA_900060175.1. Lineage (NCBI taxonomy): Eukaryota > Metazoa > Arthropoda > Insecta > Hemiptera > Pseudococcidae > Ferrisia > Ferrisia virgata. The sequence goes on from FIZR01016434.1 coordinate 86,819, forward strand.
AAATATGTGGGTTTTGGTCGACTTTTCCAATTTTTAGAGTTTTTTCCTCACATGATCATATATGACTATGGTTGTGAAGGTTCTGAAATGTTTCTGTGGGGTGTTGTAGGATCATTAAAGGTTTTGAAAAGGGTTGTGAAGGTTCTGAGGTGATTAATGATGGGTGTTGGAGGATCATGCTATCTGATGATATATTTACTTTTGTATTTTACTTTGAAATTTGGCATGTCCCGTCCGCAGAGAAACATGATGTACCCTTTTTCAAATTTAATTCAGTACTGATAATTCAACGCTACATACATTACAAATCGGTTGTATTTTAGAAATAATAACTCCAAACTATTTTTAGAAAGAAATTTGATAAAGAAATAGTACACTACTCAACAGGGGAGATAAAGTGATTTATGACGAGTTATAAGGTTTATTTCACAATTAAAGTCAGGAAAATAACTCAAATTCGTTAAAAATAACTTATCTCTTGCGTTAAATACGATATTTTCATTCAACAAAGGAGATAAACGCTTATTTGTACGCCCGAGCGATCAACGAGAGGGGTATTAAATAGCGTTTTATCTCCCTAGTTGAATAATGTACAATTAGAGTAGTAAATTGAGAAATGAAATTGGATCTCAAAACATTGAAAAATGGAAAATTGAAATGTAATCAGCTGATCATGGCAAGAATGGGTTAGGAGCTATTGCCGTGCTGTTGAGCCCTATTCAAGTCCTTCAGGACGAGGCTTCAGGGATAGAGAAACGAGTAAATTTTGATTCTCGTTCTTGTTCTCGTTCTCACGAATTAAAATTTTTGTTCTAGACATTTCTGTTTTTTGTTTTCATACAGGATTTGTAAACGTTGTTTTCATTTTTTTTCTTGCCTTTACGGTTCTTAAAATATTGTTCACATTTTCTATTCTTGTTCTTTATTTGGTTTTGTTTGGTTCTCTGTTCTTATTCTTGTAGATTTTTGCTCTTCAACTCGACTTCGAAATTTTTGAAGATTTGACAAAAAGTCGTCAAATTAATGAAAAAGTTGTTGAAAACGAGAGTGAGATCTCGGAAAAAAATCACTAAAATGTGTTTAAAAATCAGGCCCGTGCGCAGGATTGATCCAAGGGGGAGGGTTTGAGAGCTAAATGTGGTCGAGCGAAGGTAGGGCGAAAATTTTGGAAAAAATTGTATTTTTAATCAGCAAGAACTACATTTACAGAAATACCTAAGAAATTTATGCAATTGTTTGCACTTGGTAGCCCAATTTTCTAGAAAATTCATATTTTTTTGGCCATGAGAGGAGCTTTTAAGCCCTCCCCCCCACCCCTCTCACCATTCGGGTCTGGTTTAAATCATAACAAATCGAGGAATTATCGGCTAAAATTCTAAAAAAAAAAATCCAATAAGAGAAGGGATAATAGTCGTTTTTAATTTTTCGTTTTTATTCTTGTTTTTTCAAATGAATTTTCAAGTTTTTTTCTGGTTCTTTGAGATGAAAGTGGTAATACTGCTTTCACTATTCTTGTTTTATTTTTCTCCGTCATACAACTTTGTTGTTAATTTTTAGCCTGATTTTCTATGCCATTTTGTCAATGAAAACCAGGCTATTACAGTCCACCAACCAACGGCGGATGGGGGGGATATCAAAAAAATCCATTTAGAAGACCATTAAGACGATTTTTAGCAATGAAAAATATTTATTTTTACTTTTTTGGCTCCCCAAACATTAAAATTATTTACTCTGCTCGATACGGACCAAAAATGTTTAAATTCGGTGAATCGGCTCAGTTTGGTGGTGGATTAGATATAAATGAATGGGGACGAACTTGGGTCAAAATTCAGTTATGCCTCAATTTAGGACAGACGGTGCTGAGGGGCCAAAAACACAAAAATTGCCCTTTTTAAGTCCATTGATACAAAACCAAATATCCAAAAATCGGCTTCCTAAGTCAATTAGGAGGGATAATATGGTAGTTTCCCTCTGTTAGACCCTGAAAAAGGGCTGTTCCTTCCCCATCTCTTCTCCAAATTGAGCTAAGAACTTGAAATTAGGTATGTACATTTAGTAGAGGTCCTAGATGTGCCTTTTGAAGGCCTTAACATTTCAGTCCCATTTCACCCTTCACAGCCCTAAATATGTGGTTTTTTGGTCAATTTTTTTAATTTGTAGAGTTTATTCTTCGCCTAACTCACCTCCAAATTGAGCTAGGAACTTGAAATAGCCCCATTTCACCTCCTCACAGCCCTGAACATGTCGTTTTTTGGTAGATTTTTCTAATATTTTAGAGTTTGTTCTTGGCATAACGCCCCCTCCAAATAGGGCTAACCCGTTTGTAGGGAGCCTTGAAGTGCCTTTTGATGGTTATGACTTTTTAGTCTCATTGAACCCTTCTTACTCGTAATGCTTTTTTTGTTCTTGTTCGGTAAAAACGCATGTTCTTTACGTTTTTGGTTTTCGGTTCTGGTTCTTTATCTGTTTTGGTTTGGTTCGCTGTTCTCGTTCTGGTTAGTTGTTAGTTTTCACTCTTCAACTCGACGCCCAAATTTTTGAAAATATGACTAAAAGTCGTAAAATCAATGAAAAAATTTATAAAAACGAGAGTAAGCTCTTGAAACAAAAATCACAAAACGCAGTTAAATTACAACAAATTGAGGAAATATCTACCAAAATTCAGATAAAAATTGAAAAAATGAAAAAAAAAACTCAGAAAATAATTGTTTTTGTTCTTTCAAATGAATTTTCAAGGTTGTTTTTTGTTCTCGTTTTTGTTCTTGTTCTTCAATTACTCAACTTCGATGTTCTTTTTTTTTCGTTCTTGTTTACTAAAATCGTATGTTTTTTTAACATTTTTGCTTTTTAGTTCTTTGTTGTAGTATGTAATTTAGTGGAGGGGATCACGGTACCATGAGTTTGTACGTTTCACAACAAATAATTTTCAGAATGAAGCAAATTTCACCAATTTTAAAAAAAATTATACAAATATTTTTTCAAAATATCTGATTCTTTTGCGACTAGACGAATGCATAAAGTCAAAAGAAACTCTCACGTTCATTGTTTTAGTTACAATTTAAGTATCAAAATAATTGTAAATTTTGATTCGCTGATGGTAAACAATACGAATGAAGCAGTTCTACACTGGATTCAGAAGTATCTGCTTCACCACACAGATTATAAGTAATCTTGGAAGTGTCATCGGCGGTAGAATATTTCTCATAGTAAAACTACGCGATCATGTCTCATTTCTGTGTAAACAGTACGAACGTCGAAAAATGACTAACATTCGAAATAAGCCTACGCGATGTATGAAACTACAGAAGAAATAATATTTATTCTTCTCAAGATACCAGCAAAACAAAACAAAACAGAAAAAAATAAAGAGGAAAAGGAAAACATGCAAACAGACACCCTCATACGCACAATACCAATACATATACCTAGTCCTTATTTATCCAGCAAGTAAACCGAATCCCAACACTGTACAAATGTGTATGAGAACGAGACCATGCAAAATATACAATAACGTGCACGTTGCACATGGATAGGGGGGATTACAACGGGGAGTAAAAATGGAAAATTACAATATCCGCGTATTTCGAATATCTCGTCGCTTAATTCGCAAACTTCAAAGTATCGGCAAAACATAAAAAAAAAAAAAAAAAAAAAAAAAAAAAAAAAGAAGCTACCACGAAACAATCCTTACGAGAAAATACCAACACGTCGCATTATCCAATTTACATTTAGTAGAAGAAGGTACATAATCATAGGGCTCACTTCGTTGTAAAAAGTCGACGACACGTCTGTAGTCTGAGTTGTGAAAAAGCCATTAGAACCATTCTGCGTCGAATTACGAGAATCGGCTACGTTGTAATACTGTTGTTGATTTTGTTGTTGTTGATTTGACGTTAGTACATCGTTAGTCATATTCAAACTAGAGCCATTTACCGATGAAGATTCGAAAGTAGTAGACGACGTTGTAGTTTCAAAATTGCTGGAAGCATTTTCCGAATACTCGACGGTGTAATTGAATTCCTGCTGAGAATAACGTTTACCGTGTTTCCTCGTTAGAATTTCGGAAGCACTTTCGTTATCATTTCGTATTATTTTTTCGGCGTATGTAATTTCAGTCATTTCGGGAATTTCGCTTGTTACTTGTATGTTTCCGTCGGCCGACGAGGGTCCCGGACGCAATGTAAAGCATATTAACGATAGTAGAAAATATAAAGAGAATTGAAAAAATTGACGGTAAAATCTGTAAAAATAAAAAAGTCGCTGAATTGAATGCAAATAAAAAACTATCGAAATTATCTATCATTCCGATTATCTCTGTCATATTATTAAAGAGAGCCGGACTGTTACGGATTATCGACCAGTGCTGGATGCGGAGGGGGACGGGGTATCAACGAAATCTGCTTTGGGGGTCCTAGAAGACCATTACGACCGTTTCATGAAAACGTAGGAAACTCATTTCTAAATGAGTTTGATGGTGAAACTCTTTCCGAAGGTTATGAAGACCAGGGGTGTGTTCAGCAATTGGGGGTCCCATGCCAACTTGATTAAATGAGCCCCATTTATTCGTAGTAACCCCCCTCTTCCATTTCTTATACATGATTCGATCCGTGATTTTAATATTTATTTCATTTCTGCCCCTTTCCATCTTCCCTCCTCCCCCACAGAAAAAAACATTTTTAAGATTTAATGTTTATTGGCCAAAAACCGTGAAAAAATGTTGAAAATTATGCGAAGATTGATCTAAAATACGAAAATATCGTTCAATGCTATCGACAACTGATCTAAAATCATGAAAAAATGACGAAATAGAAATAAAAAACGATCAAAAATATGAAAAAAAAAAAAAATTGGAAAGTATTGAAAATTGCGTAAAAAATGGACGAGAATATCAAAAAAGTGCAGAAAATTGATCAAATGACATAAAAAAATGTTAAAAAATATGCGAGAATTGACCGAAAATGTGAAAAAAAATCGTTAGAAATCATCGAAAATTGTGTACAACATTGACAGAAATGCGTAAAAATTGCCTATAATTGATCAGAAATCACAAAAAAATGTTGAAAATTAGGTGAAAAATGTGCAAAAATAAGAAAAAATTGTTGAAAATTTCAATTTTTACTCAATTATTATTTCTATTGGTTTTTAAAATTTTTTTTGTTGTCAATTTTCACCTATTTTTAAACATTTTTTCGTTATTTTTCATCAAATAGTTGCACTTTTTCACGCGTTTTTGTTAAATTTTTACCCGAATTTTATTGATTTTCACCAATTACTTTTCATATTTTTGCACAATTTTGGGCAATTTTTTCAATGTTTATTCAATTTTCATTATTTTCTCAAGGATTTTTAGTCTATCTTCAACAATTTTTGTAATTATTTCATAATTCTTTTTTTTTTTTTTGTATTTTTTTACGTATCACTTGCTCACTGTCAATTTTTTATCTAAATTTCGCTAATTTTTAACGATTTTTTTCATGGTTTTTAATCAATTCTCAACACTTATGGCCCATTTCTCTCACATTTTTACGTAATATTCAATGATTTTCAACGACTTTTGATCAATTTTCTGTTTTTTTTTTTTTACCCATGTTTGTCAAATTTTTATCGGATTTTCGTTGTTGCCAACAATTTTTGGTCAACTTTCACTCATTTTTCAACATTATTATGCAATTTTAGATCGATTTTCTACATTTTTTTACACATTTCTGACAACTTTTTATTTCATATTTTCGGTCAATTTAAAACTATATGTTTGGGGCTTTAAGGGGTTGCAATAAGGCCAAAAAGTCAACACCTTCAAAAGGAATTTCTAAGGCCCCTACTAAATCGACATATTAAATTTCAACTTCCCAGCTCAATTTGGAGGCAAGATAGATAGGGAAGGTACAGCTCTTTTTCAAACTCAAAAAGGGGACCTCCCCCATATCTTCTCTCCTAAATGACCCAGGAGACTGATTTTTGGGCATGTTATACAACTCTGAATTCTCTATCGAGTGGCTCAAAGAGAAACAATTTTGAATTTTGACCCGAAGTCATAAATGATTTTAGTCTACGTAGTAGGAGGGGATGAATGAAAATAAATATTTGACATGGCTAAAAATGGTCGTAATGGTCTTCCAGGGCCTCCATTGTAGGTCCATTGACCGTAATGACTTGGTTTTCACTCACAATGTGACATGGAAAATCATCCTAATAAAAAAAAAAAAAAACAACCAAAAAACTACATTTTCGGGGCTGTGAGGGGGCCTAAAAAATACATCTATGGACATACCAAATTTCAACTTTTTAGATCAATTAGGAGGGAAGATAGGGGAGGAAGAGCCCTTATTCAAGCTACAAAACGGGAAAACCCCTCATATCTTCCGTATTAATAGACCTAGAAGGATGATTTTTTGATATGTGGTACAGCTTTGGATTGTCTATTCATTGGCTCAAAAAGGAATTTGACCTCTGAACACCCCCTCCTCCGCATTTAGACAAAACTGAACTTTGACTCGAGTTCATCTCGACTCTAGAATATCAAATGGGCTTCTAATCGAAGCTTATTACCCAAATTTTAACGATTTTGATTGGTATCGAGCTGAGCAATTAATTTTTAGTTTCGAGGAAAATAAATATATGATATGATCAAAAATGATGGTAATGGTTTTCTACGACTCCAAAACGATTTTGTTTGGTATTCCCTTCCTCTTCCACCGTCTTTTGATAGACCGCAATAGTCTGGTTTTCATTGACAATATGAAATACGACATGGAAAATCAGGCAAAAAACTTACCGAAATTTAACAAAGGTGTTCCATTTTGCATTCAATAGATCCACTAAAACTCCATCCATCAATTCTAAATGCTCGTCTTTATCCTGAAAAAATGATTATTACATTTATATCCTTCATATTTCGATTTACTTACATCCAATCAACCTTTTTTTTTTTTCATGCATGAAATAAAAATAATTCAAATAAATATTTACACAGTCGTAACAGGCGTAGGAGAATATTTTTAAAACTTATAAAAAATTTAATCCGAAAATAATAACGCATTATCAATATAAATAAAATAATTCGAAGAAATTTCGACGTAGTGAATTGTCAAACGGTTATGTAAATCAATTTAAGGAATTTGACAGTAGGAGGATTTTCAATTCAGCGAACTAAGCTGTAAGTAGGTACAACTAACGCAATGTAACAATGTAAATTTAAAAAAAAAAAAAAGTGAAAAATCAAACAAATAAATTAGACACGTTTATAAATCAGCCTACAGACGAAATTGAAAAGTTGACAAATGATGATAAACTTGTACCTCCCTTTTCAACGTCTACCCACATAAACTTGTCAATTTTTTTAAAAAAGAAAGAGGAATGTTAAAATTTGCTGTATTAAACTATGGTTAAACGGTATAGCCGGGTAAGGCGTGATTTCATCTCTAGTTCTGATTTTCGATCTAATGCCCCCAGATATTTATTTTTATTTATTTATTCCCTCTCCACCTCCTTCCCCAAGACTAAAATCATTAACCCAGCTTGATACAGACCAAAATCGTTCCAAAATTCAGCTAATAGGCTCAGATTAAAGGCAGATTGGACATATAAGGGTGAGGGAGGGAGGATCTTGGGTTAAAATTCAGTCATGTCCAAAATGTGGGAAATGAAGGTGGGGGGAAGTGCTGAAGAGAAATAATCGCAAAAATTATTCTTTTTTGAATCAATCGATAGACAATCTAAAGTTGGGTAACATATTCGAAAATCTGCCACCTAGGTCCATTAGGAGGAAAGGGAGGGGGGATTTGAGACCCTCTTCATCAGCCATATTTTCTGTGCCATATCTATGGCTCATGAGGAAAGGACAACAACAAAATCTGTTTTCGGGTCCTAGAAAACCATTAAGAGAATTTTAGATCATATCAGATATTTACTTCTATTTATTTTCCCCCTCCCCCTCCAGAAATTAAAAATCATTTTCTCAGCTCGGTATCGACCAAAATCGATAAAATTTGGGAAATAAACTTAAACTAGTGGCAGATTTGATATTCCGAAGTGGCATTGATCTCGGGTCAGAATTCATTTATACCCAAATTTGGGGGAGGGGGTGCCGAGGGGTTAAAATTGTCAAAATTGATCCTTTTTGTGTCAATTAATCGATAATCCTAATTCGTGTAACACATTCAAAAATCAGCGTCCCAGATCAACGGGGAGGGGAGAAATAAGGGGTTTTCTCCTTTTTTCACCTTGAAAACGGGCTGTTCCTCTCCTATCTTCCATCCCAATTGAGCTAGAAAGTTGAAATTTGATATGTAGACTTGGTGAGAGCCATAGATATGCCTTTTGAGAGTTTTGACTTTTCAGACTCATTGCTTTCCCTTGTAGCCCCAAGCATGTGGTTTTTTCAGTGGCTTTTCGTATGTTTTGTGTTCGTTCCTCCCATAACTCCCCTTCAGATGCAGCTGCTTAAATTTCAGTTTTTTTTTTTCACTTTCTTTACTGATTTTTAAATTTTTTTATGACAAAAAAAATGAATTTCGAGATTTTAAGTAAAACTATTGCGAAAATGGTGTTTATTGGCGTATTTTGACTCGCTAAACACGAATCCGACGTTAGTTTCTTCATTTGGTATTTTTTCCTGTATAAAACACTCAAAATTTGAAAAATCTGCTAAAATTAAACATTTCTGTTCCGGTTTTTTGAGATTTTCGACCATTGCGCAACCGAATTTGCAAAAAATGAATACGTTAGGTAAATCTAAGTTGAAAAACACGTTTTCGGGAAATTTTTAAAAAGTAGACGAATTTCCCTATCAGGTTTTTTTTTACAGTTGAAAATTTCAAATAGCCAAAACCACAAGAAGGAGTGCACCAAAATTGACGAATAAATTATTGTAAATACACCTCTATAAGATATAATTTTGTACCAAAGAACAGAAAATTTCAGTCGCTTCCACTGAAATTAAAAATTATTGAAAATAATACAATAAAATGACAATAACTCTGCAAGGGAGAGGGTTGGGGAGAAGGGTTAAAATTTTTACCAGAATTTTTTCACATCAAGGTACACTATCTGGGGGCATTAGATCGAAAATTGGGGCTGGGGTCAAAATCACACCTTATCCGGCTATACCCTTTAATGGTATCTCCGAATTAGAATTTTTAGAAAAAGAAATAACTGAAACCATAAAAAAAAAACCTTAAAATAATACAGCAACTGGAGAGCATAGAATTAAAAACGAACGTATAAAATTTGGAGGGGAAATGATAATAAAAGTACTAGCAACGTCATGTAATAATATTCTCCAAATTTGGAAACAATCAAGTATCATTTCACTTCATAAAAAAGGAGATCGTTAAATATTTAAAACATTACACAAGCAGCAACCTAAAGAGCAGGCGGGTTTCAATGGAGTGGGAAGGGTAGGGGGGTTAACATTTTTTCCAGAATTTTTTTACATCAAAGTACACCATCTTGGGGCAATGAATCGAAAATGGGGGTGGGGGTCAAAATTTCCCCATAAAGAGCTCAAAAAGGACATGTAATAAATTTCGAAGGATTTTATTGTATCCTTTTTAGTTTTAATACTTTATAGCTTGAAAAATAAGTGTGATAGGGACTTGAAGAAGAGAACCATTTTGAAAGAGCAAACTCAAGGCTATATTCTTGACGCATAATATTGACTTGTTAATTTGAACTTTTTTTAAAATATTTCGAAAAAAAAATTTTTGCACGATTCCCCCCCCCTTTTTTTTACATTTAACCCTCATTTAATCTTTTCCTAATCAGCCAATCATCATTTTCTTGGTCTCAAATTATTCGTCAGACTTTCCTCTACAAATTAAGACCAACAGGAAAAAATTCACTCTTTTCGTTCAAAAGTTAACCCGCGACAGCTCGCATGGTATATTTTTGACCATCGGCATTTTTAAAAGCTTATTTACTCGCATAGGGTCTTTTTGACC
>FIZR01016440.1:0-34071 GCA_900060175.1 Ferrisia virgata
TATATATATATATATATATATATATATATATATATATATATATATATATATATATAGTAAATAGATAGGTAAAGGTATCATCGTATCGTCCAAGTTGCGAGCCTTTCTTCGGATCTAAATTTAACGGTAACGAGGTTAATTTTAATATTGTTGTCGCCCTTATTGTCCGAACAATATAATACTTATCACGAGAACGATAGCTGGCTATGGATACGTAACGTACTTCGCTACCTACGTGGGATTTATGCTGGTATAGTAGTAGCTTATGCTTCTTCGAGTTTTCAAGGGTCATAGAACAGAGGCAAAGATGTAGGTATTGTGAAAGTTGGTATAATAATTTGATAATTTTAATATAAATGTGAATAGCCGAGAGTTTCGACCGCGTAGTTACGATGATCGGTTTTAAAGTGTTTTGTACGTACCTTATTTTATATAGCTTGGTACATAATCTTGTTTAGTTGTATAGAGGAGTGATCGACCATATGGATAAGGCCTTTAGGTACGGTGGAACGTGGAAATGCAAGTGGTACGACGACCAAGCTGGTACGAGCATATCCTTGATATAAATTTATAAAATTGCTGTAGGTTGGTAGGTAGGTAGGTACCTACCTACACTACAACGACGAGACTATCTCTTCATCGTCTCTGTTTCTCTTTCTCGTTCTCGCTCCATCTCTCGTGCTGATATCCGACCTCAGCATCGGGTCCATGTACACATATTACCTACGTACAACCATATTACTTAATCTCTTAATTATCTGAGCTTGTAACCAACATAACCAGCCGCCCCGCGCCGTCGTCCAGTGTACAGCTATACACATATATGTTTTCAGAAATTAATTAAACTTGCGCCTTATACGTAGTACATATACTACATACTATGCGCATCCGCATCCGCACCCCCCCCCCCGCCCCTATAGCCTGCTTATTTATGTGCAGTGCTCTTTTTGAACCTATGTATACTGGCCGGATGGCATCGTCAGGTCGACATGGGTACGAGTAATATAGGTCATTGACACCGCATTATTAAATTACTCAAACTTACTTACTCGCTGAAATTTGCAGCAGCGATAACAATATTGCGTAGTTACTCGAGTGCAGATAAAATATTATAATTAAAAGTAGAAGAAAAGCTAGCGTTTTAATGATTTTTAAATTTATGTGGTAAAGGAGGTGCGATAGTCTTCAGATTACAAAGTAATCTGTTTTGGAAAAAATGGGCAAAAAATTTATCATCATTATTTCAAAATTTAGCATAAATTATATGCGTAAACATTTTTCATTTTAAGGCAAAAATTTCACATCTTGGACTTGTAAGGCTGGAATTGAAATTTTTTAATTTACAGAATAAATTTCAAGAATTACTAGGTATATTTTTAATGCTCGGTATTCAATATTTGATACTATCATATTATATCAATTCATCTAGTTTATAAAATCCGTTTATTAGCGGTATTCTTTTGCTGAAAATCACCAAAAAATGTGTGAAAAAAATTAAATTTAACAAGTAAAAAGTGCTAAAGATTGATCAAAAATCTCGAAAATATTGTCTTAAAAATGAAAAAAATTCATTGTAAACCATCGAAAGTTGGGTAAAAATGTGACAAAAATTGATCAAAAGTCATGAAAAAATGTTAGTATATTAAAAATAATCGAAAAAATAGGTACAAAAATAACAAAAAAATTTTTTCCTAATCCGTATTGAGGATAGGAAGGGTTCAATGAGGCTAAAAAGTTAAAAAGCTCAAAAGGCACATTTAGGGTTCTTACTGACTGTACATACCTAATTTCAACTTCCTAGCCCAATTTTTTAGGGGGGTTATGCGAGGAATAAATATTAGAAATTAGAAAAAACAGCCAAAAACCCGCAAATTCAGGACTGTGAGGGGTTGCAATAGTACTGAAAAGTCGAGACCCTCGAAAGGCACAACTAGGGTTCCTACTGAACGTACATACCTAATTTCAAGTTCCTAGCACAATTTGGAGGGATGTTATGCGAGGAGTAAACTCAAAACACGTGAAAAAAAGACCAAAAAACTGCGTTTTTGGAGCTGTGAAGGAGTGCAATGAGGCTGAAAAGTTGAAACCCCCAAAAGACGCATTCAGGGCATAGACTAAATGTACATACCACATTTCAACTTCTGAGCTCATTTTGGTGGGTTTGTACGGGAGGAACAGTCCTTTTTTAAGGTCAAAAAGGAAAAATACCCTCATATCTCCCTTCCAAATTAACCTAGGAGGTTAATATTTGGATATGTTATACAACTTTGAATTTTCTATTGATTGACTCAAGAAGAAATAATTTCCGTGTATTTGGCCCCCTCAGCATCTCCTCCCCTAAAATGGGGCAAAACTGACTTTTGATCCAAGGTCATCTCCACTCATATGAATCTAATCCGCCCCCCAAGCTGAGCCGATTAACCAAATTTGAGCGATTTTGGTCTGTATCGAGCAGAGTAAATAATTTTATTCTTCGGGGAAGTAAGCAAATGAAAATGAAAATAAATATTTAACAAGCCCAAAAATTATCTTAATGGTCTCCAGGACTCCAAAATGGATTTTGTTGGTATCCCTCCCCCCCCCGCCCACCGCTATTGGTCAATATACTGTAATAGTCTTGCTTTCATTAATAATATGACAAAAAATCAGGCTAAAAATGAGCGAAAAGTGCAAAAATTGATCTAAAATTGTAAACAAATGTTGAAAAATAAGTAAAAATTCGATAAAATTTGGTAAAAACTGCAAAAAATTGAACAAAACCCGTGAAAAAATGGGTGAAAATGGCATAGAAATATCATATTATGGCTAAAAAAAATTGGCAAAAATTGGTATTAAAAATTGCAGAAAATTGATCAAAAATCATGAGAAAATTTTGTGAAATAGGTGAAAATTGACATGAATCATGTTTATAACCATCGAAAATAGGGTAAAAATTTGAAAAAAATGAGTAAAAGGAGCAAAAAATCGATCAAATAAACCATTGAAAATCGGATAAAAATTTGGCAAATGTTAGTAAATAGTGTAAAAAACTGATCAAAAATCATGAAAAAATGATAAAAAATGAGTGAAAATTGGCGTATAATACGTTAAAAATTATCAAAAAGTTGGTAAAAACTTGACAAAAACGAGTGAAAAGTTCGAAAAATCGATTTAAAATCACGAAAAAATGAGTAAAGGGCGCATAAAATTGATCGAAAATTGTAAACAAATTTAAAATGAGTGAAAAGTTGATAAAAATAGATGAAAACTGCAAAAAATCGATCGAAATTCGTGAAAAAATTTTGTGAAATGGGTGAAAATTGACATAAATTATGTTCGTAACCATCGAAAATGGGGTAAAAATTTGAAAAAAAAATGAGTAAAAGGTGCAAAAAATCGATCAAATAAATGTTTAAAAATGACTAAAAAACCATTGAAAATCGGATAAAAATTTGGCAAATATTAGTAAATAGTGCAAAAAACTGATCAAAAATCATGAAAAAATGATACAAAATGAATGAAAATTGGCGTATACTACCTTGAAAATTATTAAAAAGTTGGTAAAAACTTGACAAAAACGAGTGAAAAGTTCGAAAAATTGATTTAAAATCACGAAAAAATGAGTAAAGAATGCAAAAAATTGATTGAAAATCGTAAACAATTTTAAAATGAGTGAAAAGTTGATAAAAATAGGTGAAAAATGTAAAAAATCGATCGAAATTCGTGAGAAAATTGATGAAAATTGATACGAAATATGTGGAAAAATCTTCGAAAATTGGGGGAAAATTTTTGACAAAAATGTGTAAAAAGGTGGAAAATTGGCGTAAAACATGCTAAAAATGAACAAAAATTGGGTTAAAATTTTACAAAAATTTGTAAAAGAAGTGTAAAAAATTGATCAAAAATAATGAAGAAATGTAAAATGCGTGAAAATTGACTTGAAACGCATTAAAAATCATCGAAAATTGGGTAAAAAATTAACAACTTCATTTATTTGATGTCATTTTATACCTTTTTCCACCTCACCCTCCAACTTTTGAAAAAAAAAAAAAAAATTGAAATTTGAAACGCCCTAGCAAACATTATGCTTTTGTATTTGGCTTTTTTTATTGTTTTTTTTGGGACACCCTGTATATAAGTTGAGAAAGTTTTATCACTTTATTTATAAGAAAGCGCCTTCCGTGATGGAAAAAATGTTATTGGAAAGAAGGTACGAATAGCGCCCTTTCGTCATTCTTGTATATACCATTGAACTACACCATCTACTTATAAGAAATTATTAGTAAAATTTTGCGAGATATGAATAGACCAGGGTTACTTTTCCCATGTTCTCACCCTTACCTGCTAAACTTTATCAAAAGCTTGTCGAAATCCAAAAATTTCGCTTTTTACTTGTATTTCTTTAGAAACAAGCACAAGTACCTTGATCGAATAAAAGAACTCTCGTTAAAAAATATTTCCAGATATAAACTGCGAGATTTTTTTTCTTTTTTAAACAACAAAGTGTTCGTCTCGAGTCAAACTCTCGAACCACATACTTACATACTTAAGGTGGACTGTTACAGGTGAACAAATCTAACCTTCGTGTATTTTCGACGATATAGTTCCCTGTCCGTATGCAAAGCAAAATAAAAGTGTTTTTTTTTTTTTTTTTTGGATCGTAACTATAAGTAGTATAGTATATGCTTCTCGATGTGCAACCAAGCGATACATCTTTCTTCGTATACCTAGACTTGACTATAAATATATTTACAATATACACGTAATATGTAGTACGTAACAAAAAAAAAAAAAAATAAATTCTACACAGATATCAATTTTAAAAGTATCCATAAAACATGGCAGGGCAAGGTCTTTTTTCTGCTTTGCTTCTTTTATACGTCAAGCTAGGGTACGTTACGTGTACGTCGTGAACATTCCAAATCGCATTTCATATTCGAACGAATTCTAATTCGATTCAAGATCACCGTGCCAGGTCATCCGTTGGTATTCGTTTATTTTTGCACCGTATAAAAGTTGCTTTTTGTAGCTGCCAAAACGTCGACTTTGTGCCTGGCCATAAAATCTCGCCTCTTTATTTGCCTTTGCATCGCGTGTCACGTATGAGGTATTATTATGCAACCGCAGTAATCGCTTATTAGCATATAATACGTCGCTATGGATGTTGATTTTCGTCGTTTTATTCTCCGCTGCCAATTGCACACAAAGCACATAGATAGAGGTGGATGGTACACAACGCTGTATATTTTCACACCGCACACGTTTTCCGCCTCATTTATTACGCCATTGGTAAATGCATATACGCTGTGGAGCTGCTGTGTAAAGTTTGCTCCCGGTGTTGCGATCTTTTACCGCACAGATATCACATTAAATTATAGAATCGCGTTTACAATGCAGATGATATGGCGGAGGGTTTTTTGTGGCGAGCAGGGTGGCAGGTGGCAGATTATTGTACTGCAACTGGGTGCAATCTTTATGTGAAAGAGGTCAGCTGTGTTGCCAGGAAATACACGTTTGTAGATAAAATTAATTGATTTAGCCCACGATGCCTATTTTTGGTCCCTGTCCATTTTCCTGCGATTCACCAGTCGATATTTCAACCGCTTTTATCCTCTCAGACCTTTTGGTCCGATGAAAAATTTTCAAAATAAAAGTTGTTCTTCAATATCATATCTAAAATTTTGTTTATTATCGAAATCCACCTTAGAGTCACCCCTGCCCCTCGAATTTAGAAAACATATTTTGAGAAATTATCAAATTTCATATTTTTCACATTTTTGACGAACGGATTCAAGAATACAATAAAATTTGTAATCGCAAAGAGCATTCAGAATTGCATTTGCTTCCTCTAAAGCTACGTAATGACCATATTATCTCCCAGTACCATAATCACTACCACTCACCCAGCCACTTCATACTTCGAATGCTCTTATTAAAATTTACTTTGGAGCACCCGTGCCCCCTTCTACAAATTTGGATATATGTTTTGAAAAGCATCAAAATCATGGGATATTAACCCAAATTTTGATAAGTATTGAATATGCTGATTATAACTTCATAAATTTCAGTATATAATATTAGAAATGCTCAGATGGTGGTAAGGGGTATGGGGAAGGTGCTGTAGGCAAGCTGGTCGTTATGTAAAACTGCAGAAATAATATTAAATTTTGAAGTATATTCCCTAATTTGAGGAGAAGAGGGTTGCTTTGAAATGGATTTAATTAGAAACGAAACTGTTGTTTTCTGGATTGTAAAGAGAGCCATCACTCAAAACATTTTTTTTAATTTTGGAAAATATAGTGTAGAAACTTATTATTATTGCGATAAAAATTTTTTCAAGTCATCTGCTCGAAAAGAAAACTGTACAAGCCTCATAAAGTTCTGAAAGTCCATTTCAAGGACACATTTATGATCCAAAAAATCTGTAAAAACTTCACAACAATCCCGTTAAGCCCCTCGAGTTTTCGAAGTCCATTTTAATATCACTTTATGGGTCCAAAAGAACTGAAAAAATTTCACATCATTCCTATTATCTCTTTTCTATTTTCAAAGTACTGTTCAATGTCATATTTAGTGTATGAAAAATCTGAAAAAATTCTACAATATTCGCGTGAACCACTCTCAGTTTTCGAAGTCCATTTTAAGGTCATATTTCGGGTCCAAAAAATATGAAAAAATTCTGCAACCCTCATATTCTCCCATCCATATTTTAAAGTCATATATGGTGTAAAAAAATTTGAAAAATTCCACAACGCTCCCATCAGCCCATCCCCATTTTCGAAGCCTTCTTCAATTCATATTTAGGATCTATAAAGTCTGAAAAAATTCCACAACGTTCCCATTAGACCCTTCCCCTTCCCTTACCCCACCCTTGTTTTCCAAGTGCATTTTAATGTCATATTTAAGGTCTGAGAAATCTGAAAAAAATCTGCAACATTCGCATGAACCACTCTCAGTTTTTGAAGTCCATTTTAAGGTCATATTTCGCCTGAAAAAATTCTGCAACCCTCATATTCTCCCATCCATATTTTTAATGCCCAATTTAATGCCATACTTACGGTCTGAAAATTCAGACGAAACTCCACAACATTCCCATTAAGCTCATCCAGTTTTCGAAGTCCATTTCAATGTCATGTTTAGGGTTTAAAAAATCTGAAAAAATTTCACAACATTCTCATTAAACCTCCCTGCCCCTCCCCTCTCTTGTTTTCAGAGTCCATTTTAATGTCATATTAAGAGTCTAAAAATCTGAAAAAATTCCACAACATTCCCATTAAACCTCCCCCCTCCCCATTCTTGTTTTCCAAGTCTATTTTAATGTCATATTTAGACCCCAAAAATTTGAAAAAATTTCGCAACATTTTCATCAGCTCTTCTCCGTTTTCAAAGTCTATTTCAATACCATGTTTGGGACGTAAAAAAACCTGAAAAAAATCTACAACATTCCTATTACGCCTCTCCAGAATTTTCCAAGTCCATTTAAATGTCACATCAAAGGTTCAAAAATCTGAAAAAATTCCACAAAATTCCCATTAAACCCCCCTCCCTTTCCCCCTCTTGTTTTCTAAGTCCATTTTAATGCCTTATCTAAGGTCTAAGAAATCTGAAAAAAATCTACAAGATTTGCATAAACCCCTCTCAGTTTTCAAAGTCCATTTTAATATCATTTTAAGAGTCCAAAAATCTGAAAAAATTCCGCAAAATTCCTGTTAGCTTTTTCTCGTTTTCAAACTCCATTTCAATACCATATTTGGGGTCTAAAAAAAATCTGAAAAGATTTCCATTACATTCCTGTTATGTCCCCCTCCCCAGTTTTCGAAGTTTAATTTAATTTCATATTTAAGATTTGAAAAAAAAATTTTAAAAATTTTACAACATTCCCATTAATCCCCTCAGTTTTTGTTGTCCATTTCAAAGTCGTATTGAAAAAATACTACAACTTCCATCTAAGATGTGTTCGCTTCATTACCAAATTTGTAATTTTTAATAAAATGATCGAAAACTCGAGGATAGAATAAATTAACGTAATCGCCTCTCCCAAAGAACGTTTTTTTATTGCCCCACTATCCATTGACGTGATGAAAATTAACGAATACGGTTAAAAATCATCTTTTAAGGATGCCTAAAGGACACCTCGAGAAAATTTAATTTTAAAATCCTGGGACAAGTTGTTAAGCTCAGCTTACTATACCGTTTAATTTATAAACCATGTTTATTATTGCATAATTTATTAATAGCCAAATTGCACAACTGCATTCGCATAGTATCATTTTAAATCACTAAGTATGACCAAATGGTCCGTACGCATATTATTTTAGTCTATGTTCATCATTCTCAGCCGTTGTTAGCAGACTATGGTATGAACAAAGCCTTCATAAAAGTACATCTGCCTGTAGCGTATTCGTGGTGTTAATATTTTTGCCTACGCAGTTCGCCGTAAATACGAAAAGTACCAGTTGAATTTCCGTTCTTGCGTTCGTTCAATAGTTGATTAATTTCACGCTATAATTTGATACTCGTTTTCATTTCATGTTCGTCTTCGTTACGTATTAAATGAGAAATTTTTTTTCTCGCTGACGTTTTAATAATTGCTTTTTTCCTCTTGGGTGAATTAAATCTGAATTCTGTAAGATGAAATGTTGGCAAATAAACTAATCTGTATGTAATCTGTAACGACAAATTGCAAAACGAATGTAATCTAGTTTTTAATTATTTTAGAATCGAAACTAGCTCGATAAAGTAGTCTAATTGGAATCTTTTTATTCTGGGGGAGGGGGGGGGTGGGTAAAGTAATGTTTGAAGAGCTTTGGTTGCTAGTTAGAGTGTTAGTTTGAATTTAAAAAAAAATTTTCAGTTTTATCTTTTATTATTATAGATGGAAATTTTCTTACAGATTATTAAAATGATCGTAATAGGTATTTTTGTTTTGAAGAATCATTTTGAAAAAGCTTTTTTGTCAATAGTTGAAAATATCTCCATTTCGAGTAACCATATTTCACAATTCAGTGTTTTAAAATTATTTTCTGAGTGGGCAGCACTGCATATACGTATTTTTTGAGAAGCCCATCATTCCCAACAATATTTCTACTCTTTGTACTACGTTTTCTTTCGAGCAATGTTATAGATTTAATATGCATTTATTGTGAAGTGCCAAGCAAAGAACATGTATCAGTCAACTAATGAGTGCTTTATATTGTTTCTGTGTTTCAGGTTAGTTTCAGTTTTTACCATAAAGTTACGAAAATTTGGAAAAGAACAGTCGTAAGTGTTTTCACTATTTTTCGTATTCAGAATTTTTAACTATCTTAGTACCACTTCCTGTCTCGGTTCATCATTTGTGGTTATTTTTCTTTTAACATCTAATTTCATGTACATTATTTTATGAAACTTATACCAAGATTGAAATGATTTATTCAGTTGAAGTCTACTGTAGGTTTTTTAACTCAAAAATCGCCCAAACCCGATAAAAATTCACAGAAAGTGGTAATTTTATATATAGATACTGTGTATTTCAATATTTTAGAACTTCACAAAAATCAATGTATATTTTTCCACCCTTTTTGGAGTGCAAAGGGGAACAAAGATTGTTCTTTTTTCAGTTATTTCCCAAATAACACATTTACAAAAAAAAAAATTGGAACAAAACCTGTAGAGTACTAAAAGGCCAACATTTTTACTTCTTCCACTTTTACCCCCCAGAAGGTCGTGTGAAGGAGCTTTGGAAATCTACTTAATTTACTTTTAGGATTATTTTTCCTTCATAGCACTTCCCACTCGAATATAACATGAGAAAAATGTAACACCGTCCACTTTTCTCAAAGTGGGATGTTGAGACCGCCATTTAAAAAGTTGCAACTTTCTCAAGAAGTAAGTCTGTTTTGCTGAAAAATTCGAAAAATTGCTTCAGACAAACGTTGTAGAGCGTTAAAAGGCAAACATTTTTGTTCTTAAGACTTTTTTCCTTGGTCATCATGGGACAAAGTTAAGATGAAAGAGAAAAGTCACATTTGGAAATTCATCTTGAAATGAATAATTTATGCCTATGAGAGCCCAGTATGAAGTCCAAGAGAGCCAAAAATAAAATGAGCTCAATACAGGGGATTTTGTGGTCGTGGAATTCGATTTTGACAACCATTTTAGCGTTGCACTCGAATTTCCCTTCCGAAGGGAAGGTTCAAAATCCAAAATTTGGAAAATTCTGGACATTGGTGTCGATTTACAAGATTTAAAGTCTACTATTTCAGTCGAATAAAAGGTTTCTGCTTTTGAACCCGCATTGAGCTCAAAAACGGAATGTTCAAATTTCAAAATTTTTTAAAATGCACGCAAATAGATATGGGATTTGGTATATGGGTTTTTGAAGTGTGTTGTTTTGTGGCTCTTGAAACTGCTGAGATCTGAGATGATTTTGGAGCTTTGTTAATCGATACCAATGTACAAAATTTGGCTAATTTTGGATTTTGAACCTCCCCTTCGAAAGCCTATTTCGGATACAACGCTCAAATGGTTGTGAAAGTCAAACTCCCCGGCCATAAAACCTATGTATTGGGCTTACTCAATTTTTGGCTCACTGAATTTCATACCTTACTCGCATAAGCGTAAATTATCCATTTCTAGAGGAATTTTGAAGTGTCATTTTTTTTTTCTTTTCGCCTTAGCTTCATTCCATGACCATCTAGAAAAAAATTAAAAAAAAAACAAAAATGTCTGTCTTTTAACGCTCTACAATGTTTGTTTGAACTAATTTTTGAAGTTTTTCAATGTAACGGACTTACTCCTTGAGAAAGTGTCAACCTTTTTAAAAATGTCGATTGGAGATTTTCAAAAATGATTTTTTCTAGACGCCCTAGCTCCTCCCTACTACCTCCCAGCGAAAAAAATCAAAGAAGTGAAAATTTTTCTATTTTGATGCTCTATAACTTTTGTCTTGAACATTTTTTCCTTGGGTGCGTTATTTTGGGAAGCAATGGCCAATAACCCAAGCTTTACAAAATATTCATGAATTTTTCGGAACCTCGGGACTATTGAAATAAATACTCAGCAGTTGATCAAGTTCAAGTCTAAAAAATCCGTACTAATCGTTGAATTCGAATTAAGTGACCAATAATTAAGAAAAGACTTAGGGCAGGTCGTCTGTTCAACTTTGGTACATATCTAAATAAATTCTTTCTAATCACATCGTCGTATAAATGACGCTTGAAATCAGCCAACAATGCTCGCTTCGTGGAAATAGAGATAAAGAAATAGGTGCCTATCGTTATCCAATTTACGTAGGTAACGAAATACCTACACGCTACGGTACGGTACGGTACGTACGTGGAAAACGGCGTGGCACATCCTCGAATTTAGCTTTATTTTCGATGATAATTACATACGTATAGGTTGGTTCGTTGGCTTACGATCGTGACGGTTGGCCAGCCTAATACCGTTTAAAAACCACCAAAACCCATTAATGAAAGTCGGTCTACGCGAACTAGTACGCTATTTTTATGGGTTTGGCGTCATTTCCGAAACTCTTAACTGACTTTTCCATAAAACGCAAATTGTTTCTTTATCGACATCACCAATGCGCTTCATTCGGGTATTTTTCTCATCGCACGTATAAATCTCGAACTCTCAGCTATGGCCAGATTCGGCCGCGGCCTAGCTCTTTCGTTTTAATGCCTGATTTTAATGCTGAAAAAAAATTTTTTTTTTTTCCCCCTTTTAATCGGTTTTAATTCTCGTCCATTAAACCGCTTATGTCGAATGGTTTTAAGGGGGGAAAAAAAAAATAAAACCAGCTAGAAGCAGAAACGTGGCGTACAGTAAATTCTTTGCGAACGCAGCGGAGCATTGCAGCAGGAAGAAGAAAATTGGAAAAACAAAAACCAAAAAGAGAAGCTCTCGGTTAAGTACTCACTAATTAGACTTCCTTTAACGTTAATGCCATTCGCGTTAGATTCCCTAAAAGGATCCATTTTTTACTGCCGCCGTCCAAAACGGATATGCTACATTTTAAAAGTATACGTACCATAATGGGTGTGGTTTACCAATGTTCGGATGGGTCACGCAATTCAAGCCCGCCAGTAACTAGTAACGGGTTATGTACACCGAAATAGTTCTTCCTAATGCCTCTTCGTCTGTTTCACACTCACGAGTGTTCCCTTGTATACTCCGTGGTTGGTCTGCATACTGCCCCCTGTAATAAACATTAATCTCAGTTTTAAAGATAAAAATCTGTCGGTGACATTGTACTCTCCTTTTCTCTCTCTTTTGCTGTGGATGTATGTGCTGGTGCTAGTTATGGTATGTAATGTACCCTCCTGCTGCACTTCATTTTGTTTTATATCAAGCTATAATTTCACTTCGCTGTGTATTGGCTTCAAAGGTCAGCGAGGCCGAATTTACTTGCATACTTGCTCGTGATTTTATTCTTTCTCTTTTTTTTCTCGCGCTGTTAATTTGTTGTATAATTTTCATGTGTTCTTTATTGTACATTGATTGGACAATTTTTTTTTTTTGTAAATTTTGATATCCCCCTGTCCCATTTCTTTCAATTTTTTTGTTCATTTTTAGATTATCTAAATATATGTAAGGATCGAGGGAGAAAGAGAGGGGGCGCTAACAACACAACATCCATTCTAAGATCCTGAAAGTAAAAGAAAATCAAAACTATTTTTTTTTTTTTACAGATGTCAAATATTTATTTAATGTTTTTAACCTACCCCTCTCCCTCTGTATGACTAAAATGAGGTATAAAAAATTTCAGCTGTAAGCTACTTATATTTACCTTACAGAGATCAGTTGTTTTTTTTCTTAGATTTTTTTCTACTCAGGACTGTAGAGCTGGAACACTAAAAACATCGAAAAATTTCTCACTTCCTACAGGTCTAACACCTCTCTGGTGATAGACAGGAAAAAAATTATAGTATGAAAAATGGTCAGTATTTAAAGCTGTACAACTTTTATTTGAAAAATTTTTTCATAACGTCAATGTTGTGGGTATTTTGGTTACCTGTTGAAAACCGTTGAATTGATTTCACATTTGCTAAAAACCCAGAGTGAAAACATAACCTATGTATTTTTTTTTTTTTTTTTTTTTTTGAAAAAAAAAAAACACATTTTGTAATTTTTTGAACACCTTGTTGGTAATTGGGAAAGTCCAAATACTCCTGGAATAATTTTACCAAAATAAAAGCAACTATAGTTGTGGGGATGATTTTGAGTCAACATTTAGTCATGTCCAAAATTAGCGAAGAGGGTGGTAAAGATACTGGAGACAAAATTATGTACTATAATTCTTATGCTGTTTCTGCATTCCATCTTTAAAACTGTGATTGAAGGAGCAGTCGCGTCGTAATTTTTTTAATGACTAAAAATTTTTGTGACCTTTTTACCAACTTTTAGAGAAGTTTTGAATAAAAGAAATTGAAGAGAAGATACGGTAATTTTTAGAAAAGAGTAATGAGCCAAGGAGAGGGGGAGGGAAGTAATAATTGTACTGAATCGGATATGTGTTACGAATGTACATCCTGTCCAATAAAGATACCTACAATACTGGGGAAAATGAGAAGGTGAAACGGTAAGGGCACAAAACAGAACAAACCTAGCACAAACGATTGGCACCAATTTCAATAGATAAGCATCAAATTTTTCTGAAGGGGCTCGCATGTATACAGCCCTCTTCCCTTACCCTAAAAATCAGTCACAATATTTCGGGAGGGGAGCAGCACAAATGATGGGGTTTGTGGCACAAACCAGCACAAACGATCTTGTTTGCTGAGATTGAAAGGCACTCCCATGTCAACTGCCTCCCTACAAAAGTAATCTTCAATATCCTGGAAAGAAGAGCGGCATACACGATGAAGTTTGTGATACAATCCAACATAAATGTGGTACAGATGAATGGCACCAATTTCAAGTGAGTGGTAGGCCCCTGTATCTACAGCCTCCCCCCCGCACAAAAATAATCCTCAATATCTTGGGAAGGAGATCGCCACAAACGATGGGGTTTATGATACAATCCAGCACAAATATAGTACAGATGAATTACACCCATTTCAACACCATCCTCCGAAGTGGAAGCCCCCTTATCTACAGTCCTCCTCCTCCCCACAAAGATGATTCTCAATATGTTGGAAAGGAGAGCAGTACAAACGATGAGGTTTATCGCACAATTTAATAAAAATATGGTACAGATTAATGACACCAATTTCAATTAAAAGACAGGCTCCCGCATCTATAGCTTCTTTCTCACCTCTCCCCAGAAAAGTAATCCTCAATATCTTGGGAAAGGGAGCAGCACAAATGTCAGTATTTACAGCACAAACCAACACATACGAATGGCATCTCATTCCACCTCATTTATTAAGGTGGAAAGCATCCTTATGTCAACTGTCTCTCCACAAACATAGTCCACAATATCTTGGGGAGGAGATCGGCACAAACGATGGGGTTTATGGCACAACCCAACACAAATATATAGTACAGATGAATTACGCCCGTCTCAACTCCATCCTCCAAAGTGGAAGCCCTCTTATTTGCAGCCCTCCTTCTTTCCACAGTGAGGGAGGAGCGTTAACGACGGGGTTTATGCCACAAACCAGCACAAACATAGCACAAACGAATGACACTCATTTCAACTTCACTCACCAAAGCTGGAGGTCTTTTGTATCTAAATCCCTCCTTCTCCCCACAAAAGTAATTCCCAAAACTTTAGGAGAGGGTTTAGTGTAAACGGCGGGGTTCACAGCACAAACCAGCACAAACCAGCACAAACATAGCACAAACGAATGGCATCCGTTTCAACTCCTTCCACCAAAGTTGGAGGTCTCTCGTTTCTACAACCCTCCTTCTCCCTCACAAACTTGATCCTCAGTATCTTGAGAAGGAGAATAGCACAAACACTTGGGTTCATGACACAAACCAGCATAAATGATTAATATATTTTCCAGCCCAATCAGAGGTAGTGGTGGGAGGGGCATGTAACTGTTGATTCTCATGTTGACAAAACTGTAACGCAAAAAGTAGCTATTATTCGGACCAGAAAAGATATTCTTGTAGAGCATTGATGAATCTTGACAAAGAACTGAGTAAATTAATTAGCTTCTGTATTTTTTTGCACTCTGGTTCCGTTCAGCAAAAATTTTAGCAAGCTTATTTTTTTTACCAGAATCCATACCGATAATGCATTTGAATTCAGTATGCCAATGCTATGGTTGATAAGCTCTCTTACATCATGTTACTTCCGCAATCACCCTTAAAAGAGCGGTACGAGCGACATGACGATACGATGTATCCCGTGCAGGTTTTTCGGGTCGTCGAGATCCGTTTATCGGATCGTAATAACATTAAATTTTACGACGGTGACGACGACCGAACCAGCGTATGAATAATTCATTTAATTTTTTTTTTACTCCAGGGTTTTTTCCTCTACTGCTAACTTTACGACTTCTTGGTCGTTTAACTATGGTGATTGTTGCCGGTAGCTGGGTAGTTATAGGTATCTACCCCATATACGTGTATAGGTAGTAGTACGTAGTAGTAGTTGGCGAAATCAACGATTCGGAAACGATTAATGGCTTTAATCAGAAGTAGTGGCCGTGTCTGTGTACCATTTCTCTCTAAGGTAGGTAAGAGGCACAGAGGTACAGGTACCTATAGCTTCTTTAGCGCAGTTAACGCTTCGTTGTTTTGTGGCTGATATACCCGCAAGGTTTTTCGTATTTTGTTTTTCTCTATTAACAATTTGTTTAATTGTGGACAAGTGTTGAGATGTGGTAATTATTAAGGTGAAGGAAGAAGTGTGATTTGCTCTTTGTACGTATTATATTCAAATAGGTAAATTATCATGCTTGTTTTTGAGTAGCTGTTAGACTATATCAAAGAGATTATTGGGTAGTTTGAAAACTTTAAATCGAGATTTTAACGTCAAGTTTGTAGGAGGCAATTATATATATTTTTTTTTTATACATTTAGCCCCTATATACAAAGTGGATATTTTTTCAAAATTTTTGAGACAGGGAAACTTCTTAGAAAATTTGAAAAAGTATTTTTCCACCGTGCTTTTTGCTCCTGAAATGGTCGTTTTTTTTCGGAAAAGTTTTGTTCTTGTGATGTATCCCAAAGTACTTATACACCCATTGCCCAATTTTCACTTGTCATTTTTGAAATTTCTACAATTTTTTTCATATTTTAGGTCAACTTATACCTACTTTTGAGCAGTTTTTCTTGAATTTTGATCCAAAATCATCTTCATAGGTCAATTAGGAGGAGAGATATAGAAGTTTCCCCTTTTTGACCCTGAAAAAAGGCTGTCTCACGCAAATTTTCGTTCTAAATTATGCGAGGAGGTATTCTGATGTGCATATTTAGATGTGCCTTTTAGAGGGTTCAACTTTTCAGCTCCCTTGCCTCTCCCCTTACAGCCTCAAAAATGTGATTCTGTAATCAGTTTTCCTTTTTCTCCTCTTAATTGAGTTTGGAGATTAAAATTTGTCATGTTAATTTAGTATGGGTTGTAGATGTGTTTTTTGAAGGTTTCAATTTTCCATTTCCCCTGGTACCCTTTCAGAGCTTCAAATAGCTGGGTTTTTCACCGGATTCGGATTGAAATTTGTCATGTTTATTGAATATGGGCTCTAGATGTGCTTTTTGGAAGTTTAATCTTTTCATTCCTCTTCAACCCCATCACACCCCCTAACAGACTCAATAAAGCAGTTATGTGGTTTTTCTCATTTTTGATTTTGTCCCACAAATATCTCCCCTCCAAATTTAGCTAGGAGGTTGAAATTTGTCAAGTTAATGTAATGTGGGTTCTTGTTTGGAGTTTCAACTTTTCTGCCTACTTACCCCCCCCTCCCCCCTTATATGCCCTTACAGCCTCGAAAAACCGGTTTTTTGGTTAGTTTTTCTTATCTGTGGAGTTTGTCTCACGCGTAACTCTCCTCTCCAAATGGAGCCAAGAGGTTGAAATTTGACATATAAATTTAGTGTGGGCTTTAGATGTGTTTTTTTGAAGATTTCAAATTTTCAACCCTTTTGCGCCCTTTTACAGCTTCGAAATTGCGGGGTTTTCCTATCATTTGTGTTTGTTCCACACACAACTTCCCTCCAGATTGAGCTAGGGTGTTGAAATTTGGCGTATAGATTTACAGAGATCCTAGCTGTACCGCCTTTGTGAATTTCAACTTTTTAGCCTTATTGCACCTTCTTACAGCCTAAAAAAAGTGATCTTTGAGCTGGGTTTTCTTATTTTTTTTGTGTTTGTTCCGCACTCAACTCCCTGCCGATTGAGCTAGGAGGTTGTAATTTGACATTTTACTTTATTTATGGTTTCTAGATGTCTATTTTGCGGATTTAAACTTTTCAGTCTCATTGCACCGCTTCACAGCTTGGAAATTACGGTTTTTTGTTCGATTTTTCTTATTTTTTGGGTTTGTCCCGCTTAAAACTCCCCTCGAAAATTGAGGTAGGAGGTTAAAATTTTACATGTAGATTTATAGGAGCCGTAGCAGTGCTTTTTGGAAGTTTCAACTGTTTAGCCTCATTGCTTCCCCCCCCCCGTCTATATAGCCATAAAAAAGTTGTTTTTTTGGTTAGTTTTTTTTATGTTTTGAGTTTACCCACCCATATCTGGCTTCAAATCGAGCTAGGAAGTTGAAATTTGCAATGTAGATTTAGTCGTTGTCCTAAATGCGCCTTTTGGAGGTTTCAGGTATTTATTTCTTTATCTACCCTCATCACAGAGCACATTTTCTTTTTAAATTAGGAAAATCAGGCTTAAAAGGCAACCCATTGCGATACTCTTTTCAGTAGTTTCATTATCACGAAATGTTGTTTTAAAAAGTGCTCACAATTACATAATACCCATCCGTATCATTAATAATTCACCATCAGGTATTCAAAAAGGAAACCTTTAACGCTGGTATCGTCGAAGCTCACTATTCGTATTTTCTTTTTTTCTCCCTCAACCTTTCGTCGTCGACTGAAAAAACTCCTGTGAAAAAAAATGTATAACTCCCGCTTCATACATCTTGCATTACGAAACCTAATAATTCAAAAAAACGGATATTGAAAATGCGAACTGCGATAAGTTGGAAACGAAAAAAAAAAAAAAAAAAACAAAAAATTGTAATGAAAATAAAAACAAAAGCAATATTCGATCGCGAATCGAGTGTCGTACTTTTATAATCCACTTTGCGAGTAATTTTCGCCCTATTTCGTATCGTTCTTTTTCATATTTTCCAGCTTACCGGCTGCTAAATGGATATTCGCTGCACTCGACTTTGAAAATATGTCACCGTAATAATTCTACGTCTTTCGTCACCTCCGCACCGCGTTGTTTTCAAACACGAAGACTTCACGAGACGTGTGGTTGGTAATGGAACTAGTAGCTAGGTACATATAAGCTTATACGTATATTTGAACATATAATGATGGATGGTGGGGGGGGGGGATGAAGGGGAGCGGGTAGCTCCACCGATAAGATGAACTATACGTCGATCTTTCTATATTTCTCTCATCGTGGTGTTTACGATGCACTATGTAGACGTGTGAGTACTATGTATGTAGGACGTGCCATTTTCACATGTTTTAGCTCATCACATCATACATTATTGAGTGTAGGTAGCTTTCTACAAGCTTTCGTGATTTTAATGAAATTGTATCTATCTAATAAACGATGCTGTGCTATTGCTATGGAAGGTCTCGTGTGCCAACGAGAATGAGATACGAATGAAATTAATTTCCGAACTTGCAATTGCATCGTGTCCTGTACCTAGCTACCTTTCTATTTATCTACCTATCCTTACGCTCATTCTTATCGATATTTTTTCCACGACGAAGTCATCTTCTCTTACACTACCCTTCGATCAGCGTGTTACAAATATATACAGGGGGGTTCCGTCTCAATAATACCTCCTTCATACCACAAGTGAAGTAGCACAAAGGAGAATCATGCAGCATAGGTTGCCTATCCAAAATATTGCAAGGGCGTACTCTAGGCATTGGAATTTTTTATTTTCAAAAATTTAGAACAATTTAAAAAAAATTCCAATTTAAAGATTAAAAATGGTAGAGATGTCTAGTTCGTACTAAAATTTGGTAAATACAATGTAGTATTTCCGGTAAAAAAATCAGGGGCATGGGTAATATGGTTTGTGAAATGTGACGAATTGAAAGTAAAAAAAGAAAAAAAGCATAGCTTCGCAATGTTTTTTCAGCTTGATATTGTTTTGATATTGTAATCACGAGGATTGAAGAAGAGTATTCGCGATGCTCGAAACTAAAATTTCGAATTCCCCAAAAGGCACATCTTGAGTCCCTACTGAATGCATATACCTAATTTTAAGTTCCTAGCTCAATTTGGAGGGGAGTTATGTGAGGAATAATCCCCAAAAATAAGAAGAAACGACCAAAAGAACACATTTTCGGGGTTGTGAGGGGGTGAAATAAGGCAAAAAAGTCGAGACCTGTAAGCGGCACATCCAGAGGCCGTACTAAAAGTACATACTAATTTCAAGTTCCTAACTGAATTTGGAGGGCGAAGAACAAACAAAAAATAAGAAAAAACGACCAAAAAAACCACATTTTTGATGCTGTGAGGTGGTGAAATGGGGCTGAAAAGTCGGGACCCCCAAAAAGCACGTTTAAGACTCTTACTGAATGTACATACCAAATTTCAACTTCCTAACTTACTTTGGCGAGGAGGTAGTAGACGAACAGCCATTTTTCAAGGTCAAAAAAAAGAAAAATCTTCCTATCTCCCCTCTTCATAGACCTAGGAAGGTAATTTTTTGATATGTTATGTAACTTTGAGTTTTCTATCGATTGACTTAAAAAGGAACAATTTTTGCGTTTTTGGCCCTTCAGCATCCCCTACCACATATTGGGACATAATTGAATTTTGACCCCAGACCATCGTTAATCATATTTATCTAATCCGCCGCTAAACTGAGCCGATTGACCGAATTGAAGCAATTTTGGTGAGTATCGAGCAAAGTACATGATTTTAGTGCTATGGAAATGAAAAAAAATCTGACATGGCCAAAAATGGTTTCAACGGTCTTCTACGATCCCGAAACGAATTTTATTGATATCTTCTCTCCTCATCTAAAATCGGGCTAAAAAATATTTGAAAATTTTAAAAATTAAAAAAATTTACATTCATACTTTTTTAAAAAGTTCTTTTACGCACCCAATAAAAAAAAATTTCTTGAATTAACAAGGTGTCTTCCACCGATTGGCATAATTAAATTTTCCTCAACTTGTTCAAATATTTTGAAAAAAATTGTTTTGTTAAAATTTTTTCCTTTTCTCAAAAAAAAAATCGATGAAAAATAAATGTGGACAAAAACGTTCCCTTATTAATACATTTCTTTGATTTTGATATATTTTCTCCCAATTAATTAAATATATCCATAAAAAGAGCTTTTTGTTAAAATTTTCATTTCCATGGAGAATTTATTTCTGAAAAAAAGGAAAAAAATTTTAATGAAACAATTTATTTTCAGAATGCGCATGCAAGTCGAGGAAAATTTAATTGTGTTATGGTGGTGGGGGTCCCTTGCTACTTCAATAAACATTTCTTAATTGGGTACTTATCTATACCAGCTTCTTAAAAAGTCACGAACAAAAATTTTAAAAATTTTATAGCAATTTTTACACATATTTTACAGACTATATAGCCCATATCCCTTAATTTTTTTTACCAGAAATGCTACATTGTATTTACCACATTTTAGCATAAACTAGACTTCTTTACCATTTTTAGTTTTTAAATTGGAATTTTTTGATAATTGCTCTATATTTTTTGATAATGAAAAATTCAAATCCCTAGAACACGACCCCTGTCATACTTTTATTAGGCAAGCCACACTACACGAGTGCAACTTGTGTTGCGGTACTTGCGGTATGAAGGAGGTACTATTGAGACGGAACACCCTGTATAGATATCTATTTGACGTAATTCTCTCAAGAAGAGACGTATAGACTAACCGAAGCAAATATTCATTTCGTTACTCGCGGCGCTCTTTACTGCTCAGGTGAGTAGGTAGGTACGTAGTATATCGTATACCTACCTACCTACCTACCTATCTACGTAAAAGCTCATCAATCATCGGCTCTATTGCTTTTTTCCCATATTTTAATTTACCCCGACACCACGACGACTACAACAACAACAACAACAACGACGACGACGACGACGACGACGACCATAAAATAAGTTCGCATATTACCTAATACACGATGCCGGCCGCCGAGCCGTTTGCCAAAGTGAAAGATGCAGGCAGGCGAAGGGGATGCAAAATGTACAAACGCACGTATACACACACACACACACACACACAAACATAAGGGGGTAGGTAATGGAGAGACAGAGAATGAGTTTACGAGCACAGTACGCGTCGGTGTGGTATACGTAGCCAGATGAGGAGGGGCGTTTCGAGAGGAAACCAGCGTAGCCGCGAACAAAACGGAACTCTATAGAGCCAAAGCGAAGCGTAGGTACGTAAATTTTGATCGATACCGACGTGAAATTATTCGCATGAAAAATAACCATCAATTATAAAACAAACATAACCAGCTGTGTAAAAAATAATGATAATATTTCAGGCAGAGGGAAACCAGCTATAAAGCGAGCCAGCCTAGGCGAGCGAGAGAGAAAAGTCGAACCTCCTTTTACACCTTAAAAATGTTTAGCTTGGTCGTCGTCGACGTCGGTCGGTCGGTCGGTCGGTCGCTCGCTCAGTCCGCTACCACCCTCGTTAATCGGCTTATAAAGCGTTTCGTTTATTTCGAACCTGTAATTTAGTCTATAAAGTGCCTTTATTACCAGTATGTATGTTATGTACCTACTATAAAAACGTGTACACATCGTACAACGTGTAAAAGTCTAGTATGATGTATGGAGAGTGTACATATGTATAGGAAAAGCTATACCCCTCTACCCTTATTTACCTACACTTTGTGATTATGGGTCTGTAATGCTTTAATGCTTTTAAAAATGAGAATAAAAAAATAAAAACATTTTGTAATGTTTTGATTTAGCATATTCATGTTTGTTAATTGCTCCCTGCCTGAAAGGTTGGCGATGACGTAGACTGGATGGATGGGTGGGTAGGTAGGTAGGTAGGTAGGTAGGTAGGTATAAATTGTGTTGGGAATAACGTTACTCTGATACCTACCAATTTGCATACTCGTTGAGGTGTTATTTATTCTGTATTAATGAGTTGTTTTTCTTATTGTCGTGCATATGTGTCCATTATTTCATTAAAAAATGAAAACCGATAATATCTTCAGCCATTAGTACGGATTTGAGGTATATAGATAGATACTCACGAATAAAAAATAATATTGGGATAAGGCAACAACTCAGCGATGCTTATTTTCTTGTCACAAACAAATTTATGGCCCACAGGAGGCATTTGATTGACGCACTTGGCAAAATATAACTTTTAATTGGGCCAGGGTATCGGTTTAGGCGTTGGGTCGTAAAAGAATTGGAAAATTATGAATTTTGTCTAAAGTATTTTGCTGTATCTGACTATGAAAAATATTTAATTGGATTCTTGAGCCCTAAATGGTCTACACATTTCGGAAAAATGTGTTTTAGTCGATTAAATAGGTCAAAATTATGGGCAATCCGAGATTTTAGATGCTGATGTTCATATATACCATTTTTTTGAATTGCTCTCCAGCACTGGAAAAGTCCAAAATTTCCCTGAAGGCTACGAAATGACTCGAAACCGCTTTCAATCGATTTGAGAGGTCGAAAGTAGGGTATGCACAAAATTTCAACTTTTTTTTTTGATCCGATCAAATTTTCATGATTTACCGGGTGATGAGATAATTTTCCTATTTACAATATCAAAAAAATAGTTGAAAGTTATCGAAAATATGATAAAAAAATTGACAAAAATGCCTTAAAAATTCAAAAAATTGATTAAAAATCGCGAAAAAATGTTTGAAAATATGAAGAAATTGACCTACGAGCGAAATATGCAAAAAAAAAAATCATCAAAAGTAGTTGAAAAATTATGAAAGAAATTTGAAAAAGAAGTAACAATTTACCAAAAATCGATGAAGATTGTCGAAATTTGAGTAAAAATTTGACAAAATAAGACGAAAAATGTTGTTTAAATTGATGAAATTTGACCTTAAATGTGAAACAATTTATTGAAAGTAAGTGAAAATAAATAAAAAAATCATGAAAAATGAGTGAAAACTGACCAAAAATACGAAAAAAGTCGTTAAAAAATATCAAAAATTGGTTAAAAATGACAAAAGTTTATTGAAAAATTGTCAAAAATTAATCAAAAATTACGATAAAATGTTGAGAATATGATGAAAATTGTTCTAAAATATGAGAAAAATTGTTTAAAATCGGTGAAAATTGGGTAAAAGTTCAGTAAAATTGATCAAAAATTGCTATAAACTCGAAATTTTTGATACATTTTTGACTCAAAGTATTACTGGTTTTTAACAATTTTCGGTAAATTTTCTACTTTTTTTACGTATTTCTGCCATTTTTATACCCAATTTTTAACGATTTTTAACGATTTTTTTTTGTACTTCGGGTCAAACTTTACCTAATTTTCAACATTTTTTCGTATTTTTTGATTATTTTTGATGCTATTTTTCAGTTTTTTAGGCTAATTTTCACAAATTTTTGATCAATTTTCTGCATTTTCACGCATTTTTGTCAATTTTTTATCAAATTTTTCATAGTTTTTAGCAACTTTTTCATACTTAGGGTCAATTTGTACCCAATTTTCAACAATTCATCCCAAACAAATTTACATCAACTTTAAGCATTTTTAAACCATTTTTTTCAAATTTTTACCCAGTTTTTAATGGGTTTAAACAATGTTTTTTTAATATTTTTGGTCAATTTTCTGCAAATTTTCACAAATTTTTCAACAGTTCTTTCATAATTTTTCTTCAATTTTCAGCATTTTAAATCATTTTTGTTAATTTTTTCTTGATTTTCAGTGATTTTCTGCATGTTTCACGCATTTTTGTCAATTTTTGATCGAATTTTTCAGTTTTTAGTAACTTTATTATGTTTTAGGTCAATTTTCACTTCATTTTCAACATTTTTTCGTCATTTTTCATCAGTTTTCAGCATTATTAACTCATTTTATTCAAATGGTTTTTAGTAATGTTCTTTTCATAGTTTTGATCAACTTTCTGCAAATTTCTCACCTTTTTTTTTTATTTTTGATCAATTTTCAGCATTTTTAACCCATTTTATTCAAATGGTTTTTAGTAATGTTCTTTTCATAGTTTTGATCAACTTTCTGCAAATTTCTCAACTTTTTTTTTGATTTTTGATTAACTTTGTGCAATTTTCACGAATTTTTGTCAATTTTTCCGAAGATTTTCAACCAAGTGGAGTTGAAAAATTTGAATACATTTATCGTTCAAGTTCCATGTTTAGGAGCAATCGGTGGTCGGGAGGGGGGGATTTTGAGCTGCTGAAAACGAATCTGTTGCTAATTTTTTTTTGTTTTAAGTAAGGAAAGTGATATTCTCAATTTTTAGCTACATTTCAGGCACCTTGATGATTTCTTTTCAAAGTTGTACACCTTTTTCTTTGATATCATACTTCTTGTGCTTTTAAATAATTTTCTGAACATTTTTTGTTAACATTTTAGTATACGTCTTATTTTGAAGATTTTTCCTCGATTTTGTGATTTTTCAAGTCTAAAACGACATTTTGATATATTTTTTTCATCATTTTTTTACTGTTTCTGAAGATCATTTCAATTTCTCACCTATTTTGGACGATAGAATGTTACGATGCTTTGTTTTCTTGATCCTTTTCACAACTTGTTTGTATAAAATTTACTTTTTTCGTGGTTTTTATGATTTCTTTTTTTGTTTTTAATAATCACATCATTGTTTCGGGTATTTTTAACTACAAAATCAAGAATTGATTGAGGTTTTAAGTCACTTTGTACTGTAAAAGAAAAAAACGGATGTTTTCGAATTTTTCATTGGTTTTTATTTTGTTGCACATTTTTCATCTGTGAACCTACATTTTCAGCAGTTTATTTACCTTTGAAATGTAAAAATACTATTTTTTGAAGTTTTTGGTCCAATTTTTTGTTTTTTTTTTTCTTCATTCTTTAGTCATTACTTCTTCAGATTGACATTTCGAGGGTTTTTTTGCCCTTAAAAATTAATGAATTTCAAATATTGCGAAATGATTGTGGTTTGATCATTTCATAACAGAGTAAATTCCAATGTGAGAAAATAATATATTGCTCATTTGGAAGTATTTTACCATCTGTTTTTTTATCGCTATAAAAATTCAAATACTGAAAATCTGATTTTTCCATTATATTTTTATCTGATGATCAGTCTTTTTTAATCGATTATTTCCAACTTTTTTTGTAGCTGTTCAAGTGCTCTGATGCCAAAATACTATATCTTCCAAGTACCCCAAATCGTAAATAACTCAAAATTGAATAAAACCCCCCAAAAGCTATAGAAAATACTTCTAATTTAAATAAAAATAAAAAAAAATAGACCGTATCAAAAATTGGGCAGTTTTATTGCTAAATACTTTTAAGTAGGTAAATTTGATAGGTTACCAGCAGGCTGGCATGGGGCCCTGTTGCTAATGGACTAAGCACTTCAGTACTTTATCGATAGCCTACCGAGCAGGTGCTCTTTACACCTCGTCGTTGTATCGTTTCGTATTGTATCGTGTCGTGTGTATTATTCGGATGAGTCACCCAGTTGGCCACATTTTCGGTTAACAATGTTGATAACTCGAACTACAGATAAGAAAATA
Source organism: Ferrisia virgata (assembly GCA_900060175.1). Taxonomy (NCBI): domain Eukaryota; kingdom Metazoa; phylum Arthropoda; class Insecta; order Hemiptera; family Pseudococcidae; genus Ferrisia; species Ferrisia virgata. The sequence goes on from FIZR01016440.1 coordinate 25,766, forward strand.
TTTATCGTTCAATTTATTTCTCGTAAGAAATGATTTATGTTACTAGGTAGTCGCGTTTTCGATTTTTTTTTTTTACTGTTAAATTTTCGGTTTTTCATTGATAAATTTTACACTTTAATAATAATCGCTCATTCGGGTAATTTTCATCGTGTGTAGTGTGTGACGTGTGGCGTGTGTCCGTCGTGTTTGTGTTTGTGTTTGAAAATCTTCCATCGTACAGACGATTGTATGCGTATTTGATAATTTATTCTCGAAATGGTCCATAGCGTAACGTAAGTGAGTAGTGCTTTGAATGTGTAAATTTTGTAAATTTAGCAAAAATTATACAAATAAGATACATCTTTCCATTTTCTCATCTAAATTATCTATACATTCATAAGTAGTCTAGGCAATTTACACTAAACAGCGTGTTTAAATTAAAGCAACCTACTACACTATGTATAAATATTCAACGTAGCTCGATTTTGGAATACGAAGAAGTGGAAAAAAATTTCAACGCGAAGCTTTCGTATAATTTGCATCTTTACTTATTCTCACAATTGTGTTCTTTTCGTATACAAGTAAAAGTACGGTATAGGAGCATTAAGTTATACTTATTCAACATCGCTATAGCCTTTCTCTTTACACAACCTTTATCTCTGGGGATCGTTTTTAAAAGCTAAAATGTCTATCTGTATATCTCTTAAACGCTTTTCGACAATGCTATACCTATACCTGTATACCTATCTATAGCTTGCACAGTACAGGGTACGTTCGTTCAGGTATGTACAGTACAATACCCAATACCAATTGTAGATGCTACCATTATACTACACATCGGTCCGGATATAAATTACTTCCTTATACTAAATTCACCATTTTCTCTCTGGTGGTTATTTCATTCGCGATTCAGATTCAAATTCTCTAGCGAATCGTCTTGTGCTTGTGGTAAATATTGCGATACGGTTGTTCAAAATGAAATCCGAACCGATTAATGCGACCAATCCGCGATTACCAATTAATCCACATTTCTCCGGTGTACCTCTAACCTGGGTTATTTTATAGGCCTAGATTTATAATCTACAGTGAGCGGATGATGAAAGAGGAAAGCGTACGAAATGATGACGACGATGACGACGACGACGACGACATCATAATTCATTTTCACACGTTTTGCTTTTGCTGGCGACACGATGTACAGTATACGTATGCCCCTCTGTGACACTCTTCGTGTTGGTGGTTGTTTTTGAGCCTCAAATTATCTCTATTAAAAATCATACACACACACACACACGCACACCTGCACATAGTTGGCGCGAGCGGTTCGCGAAATAATTGAAAATCGCCCTAACCCTCCTTTCAGCAGCGGGTACATCTCTTTTCCTTTCTTTTTCCTATTTGTCATTTATCATTTCGCGTGAAGCTGGCTTGATAAAGCTTCGTGTCGCGTCATCGAGTTCATTTTCCACCATATATATATGTATATATAAATATGTAACGTACCTACCTACGTATCCCTACTTACTGTGTACGATCAAAACAAACATAGACCCTTTTCTACACCTCATCCTCCACCTCACTGTACTGTGGTTTTAGCTGAAATATACATACTTATGCGTTGTAATATGGTGCGAAATTACGCCGTAGTATCGTTGAAAAAAAAAAAGCATCGCAATGCGTTAATTTTTTAGTCTGATTTTCGTACAGTAAAGTGTTATTTTTTTACAGACAGTGGGCGGAGGGGGGTTACAGGTAGATATTGAAGTGGATAGCTGAAATCGCTAAAAACCGCCTCACGGACGTTTACCGAGTCTACATACCAAATTTCAAGTTTCTGGTTCGAATTGGAGGTGAGTTATATGATTCAAAAACTTGAAAAATAAGAAAAACCGACCAAAAAGCTACATTTTTGGGTCTGTGAGGGACTACAATGGGGCTAAAAAGTTTAAACCTACAAATTGCCCATTTAGAACCCTCTACCTAATCTGTATGCCAAATTTTAATCTCCTAGCTTAATTTGAAGGGAGTTATGTGTTACAGAAATCTGAAAAATAAGGAAACCAACCAAATAACTGCATTTTTGGAGCTGTGAGGAGGTGCAGTTGAACTAAAAAATTGACACCTCCAAAAGGCACATTCAGAACCCCCTACTGAATCTATATGCCAAATTTTAATCTACTAGCTCAACTTGCAGGGGAGTTATGCATTCCACGAACCTGAAAAATTAAAAAACCTACCAAATAACTACATTTTTGGAGCTGTGAGGAGGTGTAGTTGAACTAAAAAATTGACACCTCCAAAAGGCACATTTAGAACCCCCTACTGAATCTATATGCCAAATTTTATTCTCTTAGCTCAATTTGAAGGGGAGATATTCGTTTCAGAAACCTAAAAAATAAGAAAACCAACCAAATAACTGCATTTTAGGGGCTGTGAGGAGGTGCAGTTGGACTAAAAAATTGACACCTCCAAAAGGCACATTCAGAACCCCTACTGAATCTATATGCCAAATTTTAATCTCTTAGCTCAACTTGTAGAGGAGTTATGCATTCTACGAACCTGAAAAATAAGAAAACCTACCAAATAACTGCATTTTTGGGGCTGTGAGGAGTTGCGATTGGACTAAAACGTTGAAACCTCTAAAAGACGTATCTAGCACGCTTACTAAATCTGCAAACCAAATTACATACTGTAACCTTCCAGCTCAATTAGGAGGGGAGTTATGCGAGCCACAAATTTTAAAAATAAGAAAAACCTGCAAAAAAATTACATCTTGGAGGCTGTGAGGGAGTGTTATGAGGCTATAGAATTAAAACTTCCAAAAAACGCATATTTAACTTCTTACTAAATTTACATAACAAATTTTAACCTCCTAGTTCAATTTTGAGTGGAATTATGCATGCCAAAAATTTTAAAAATAGGAAAAACTAACCAAAAAATTATATTTCTGGGGCTGAGAGGGAGTGCTATGTGGTTGAAGAGCTGAAACCTCCAAAAAGTACACCTAGAACGCGTACTGAATCTTCATAATAAATGATAACCTCCCAACCTAATTAGAAGGGGAGTTATGCGAGCCACAAATTTGAAAAATGAGAAAAACCTACCAAAAAATTACATTTTTAAGGCTGTGTGGAGGTGTAGTATGGCTAAAAAGTTGATCTCGCCTTCCCTCCCCAAAAAAACACATTTAAGACACCCGCCGAATCTATCCAAATTTTAACCACTTAGCTCAATTTAGATGGGAGTTATGCATGTCACAAACCTTGGAAATGAGAAAATGTACCAAATTACTACATTTTTGGGTCCTTGAGGGAGTTCAAAGGGGCTAAAGAGTTGTAGCATCCAAACAGAACATCTTGAATACCTACTAATTGCACATAATAAAATTTGATCTTGCAGTTCAATTTGGAGGTGTATCATGCATGCTACAAATCTGAAAAATAAGTAAACCTACCAAATAACTATATTTTTGGAGGCTGTGAGGAGATGCAGTGTGGCTAGAAAATTGGAACCCCCAAAATGGACTTCTAGTATATCAATTGAATCCATGTACCGAAATTCTAAATTTTAATTTCCTAGCGTACTTAGAAGGGGGAGTTATGTGTGCAACAAAAAGATTAAAAAAGTAAAAAGTTGTATGAAAATAACAAAAAAAAATAATAATAAAAAAGTAAAAAAATAAAAAAAAAAATTAGAAAATGAATTTAAAAAATTAAAAAATAAATTGAAAAATAATGAAAATTAAAAAAATTTTTAAATTTCAAAAATATTTGATTGATACTCTTTATATTTGTACGCAAAAGATAAACATCGAATGATTTTTTAAACGTGGTTGGTACAATTTTTTCTCTGTTTTTGACTTCCGATACATTTTGGGGCTGGAGCTTGTTTTTTGTAAACGTGACGTTTTTGATGTTACATTTTTTGTGTGATGTTTTTGATGCAGCGTTTCTGATTTTTGATTTGAAATGTTTGATCAAAAACTCACGATGAAAGATGGTTAATATGATTTTTACACTTCATGTTGAATTCTTGACATGGATTTGCCTAGTATTGAAAAAATTGAAAAATTAAAAAATTAAAGGAATTAGAAAATGATTGTCAACATTTAAAAAACAAAAAAAAATTGAAAAATTGAAAAATAAAAAATAAAAAAATAAAAATAATTGGAAAGTATAAAAACTGTAAAAATAAAAAAAAATTAAAAAATTAGAAAATGAATTAGAAAATTAAAAAAAATTAAAAGTTTGAAAAATATGTAGAATTTAAAAAATATTCAGTACATACTCTCGACACACAAGAAGTAAACATTGAATAAATGCCAGTTTTTATTTTTAAACATAGCTGGTGCAATTGTTTTCTCCATTTTTGACGTACCTAGATATGGCTTAGGACTGCGGGTCGTTTTCGAAAAACCTGACCTTTTTGATGTAACACTATTGATTTTTTGATCAAAAACTCGCCACGAAAGATGATTATAAACAATTTTTGACATGGATTTGTTACATATCCATGATCTAAAATATTTCCGTGAAGGGCAAAAGCGTCTAAATTTTTTAATGAAGGGCTCGAGGGGCTCATAACAGCTTTTATCAAATCTCGTGCGCAAAAAACTAAAAAAAATTACAAATTTTCCGTCATATATTTTTGTATTTGTTTTATCGTATTTTACGAACCATTTCATCCCATTGTTGATTTTTATGCCACACGTACTCGAAGATTATACACTATGTCTTAGAGCAAACAGTAAATCTTCATTATTATCAATCTGTGCAGAAGGTTTGGGCTAAAATGAAATTTTAAAAATAACATATCCCAGCCCCTTCGATTTTTCGAGCATACTAACCATTATACATATAAGTCTCATGAGTTGAGCTGTCGCCGATATAAGGAAAGAAAGGCTTATTCGAAACACCCAGTATATATAATATTTCCATTTTTAATTAGTTTTTTTTCGATTTTTCAGAAATTTTTAAAAATAAGTGAAATTTAAATCAGTTTTGCAATTTAATTACTACCCTACCTTGCACTTACCCCGTACCTTGCACTTACCCCTCCTTGTTAGCAAAACCGTAATTTAGCCCAACTTCCTAAATGATATCTTCCTTTTATCCAAAAAAAAACACTACAACTCGCACCATATTTCAATTTCATTCAATACAAAGCCAAAACTACATCGACTTGGTGGTAGGTACATGGAAGCAATGATAAAACGACTCGTCGCTTCGTACGTTTGCAAAAAAATATTTATATTGGTGGTAAATAATACGTCGCCGTCGTTGACTACAAAATATTCTCGTTTTTCTCCTTTGCTAGGTGGGAAAATTCGAAAAGAGAAAAAAATAAGAAAAAAGAAAAGAAAAATAGAAAAACGTGAAATAAACCACGATACAATGTAGATAGATATATACTACACTGTAGGTTCGGTACATGTACGAGTAATACAAATATATACGTAAATAAAAATCGCGCAGATAAGCAAGCAGCTAAAGAAAGAGAAAAAGAAAAAACGTGTTTACAATACCGAAAGCTCGATGGTGTTGCGGCTTCGAGTAAATAATATGTATTTACTCGAAACGTATCGTATCGTATCGTACCGTACCGTACGCCAGCGTTACGTTATGGTAGTAGTAAATTTTCAACATATTCGAAAAATAAAAAATTAATACTGGGCTCGGCTAGGCTGAGCTCAGCTCAATGGCGTTGGCTTGGCGTTACTACAACAATTAAGTAGTCGACATAATATTTTTCCTTGTAACTACCTACCTACCTACCTACCTACCTATCTGCTTAACCAAACCATTATATATAGAATACGTTTAGGTATTTACCCCATCACATCGCATTAATATTAATTTTGCATTTTCCGTCAAAAGCTGACTTTTTTTCTTTTTTTTTTTTTTTTTTTTTTTTCATTTTCTATTTATATATATATATATATATTTTTTTTTTTCAATAAAAAGATCATGTATTCGCGTAAAAACGGTTACACTGTACAAAATACACATTTTTCGAGACTATCATAAATCATGTTGTGTGTAGTAGTCCTACAGCTATGATGGTGGGAAAAAGGTAGCGGCATTTTGGGAAAAGTTCAAAAAAGCTAGATAGGTGTATGTGTATACTTTGCTAAAACGAAACAGGGCGAAAGACGCGCAACGACGGAAGAGAGAAAAAGGGTGAAGATTTTCTCGTAGGTTAGGTACATATACATAGGTAGGTAGGTAGGTAGGTAGGTAGGTAGGCAGGAGAAGGTACTACGTTACGTATATTTATAAACGTGCGCTGCTTCGAGCTTTTTCCACCGAGTTCACCATGAACGAAGATTCTTTACAATGTGAGGTAAATTTATCGTAAATCGTGACAGGTATTAGAGTGGAAATGATTAACATATAAGACTCTACGCGTTCATTTTTACCGTGGTTTTGCCACAAACGTGGGCACGAGAAGAAACAGGGCAGGTTTGCTAAACTGAACCGCATACACACACACACACACACATACACGATAGGCTTTTCCACTACCTATATGTATACACGATGGTGGGGAGGACGGGGAAGGGAGAGAAAACGAGGATGATACCGATACGAACGAGACGTTTGAACAATTTGGGTCCTTTTTTTCTTCTTCTTCTTCAACGAATGAAGGAAGGAATGAACGAACGAACGAAACGAACGACCGGTACAAACAGAAGATACTTTCTTGTATTGGCAGTTTTGTCACGTTTAAACGTTAATCTGAGTCTGGGCAGAGAGCGTGATGTTTGAGGTTTTATCGAAATCAAGGCGTTGAATGGGCCGGAAATTGAGACGACCGAACCGAGAAGTAGGTCTAGCTGGGTACTTTTGTGGTTATGTATGGAAATAAACGACACCCTGTGGATATCCTCGATTCACTTATATATTTTAACTATCTTCTGTACTCTATACCTAGACGTACTGCTTCCTTGGTGCACGAATCAATAGTAAGATATTTTTTCCCGAGTGTAGTAAATACGTGTAAAATCGCAGCCCGATATATAGGGTGTTTCGTAAATTTGGGAATAGCGAATTAATGGCCATTGTAATGTTACTCGTTTACATGATATCTCGGTCTAGACCCGGTTCACTACCCCAGACTTGTGCTTTCAAAGCGCTGCTAAAGACATACATATGTACTTTTAGGCGTGGAAGCTTTTTAGCGGATATTTGACCGCTCGTAAGGTATTTACGGGCAGGCTGCGGGCCATGGGATTCAGCCCTTTTGAACCCTGTCGCGTATTTCGTTCATTTGAGCATGCTAGTCGACTGAAACGCGTTCATGGTCCTAGCTGGTATATAAATGCTGTACGAATGGTCCTACATCCGCTAAAAAGCTACTCTGCCCCAAATCTGAGCACAAGTTCCAATTAGCCTGGTTTTTCATTGACAATATGACTTGGAAAATCAGGCTAAAAAATCATTCTAAAAGTTATTTTATCGTTCAAGAAATGTAAGAAGGAGAAAACCCCTCGAAATATCATTTTATTGATCAAAAAAAGCGGAACCTCTAAGAACCAAAAAAAAAAAAAATAAAAAAATTAAGGGCGATGCTGTCTCATCCTACCTTATTTTTGTGTGATATTATAATTATGTGAATTGAAGAAAATTCTTCCTTATAAGTGGATAGCGAAGAGGGCGAGGGCGTTCAATGGATTCGATGAATTCAATGGGGCTAAAAGTTAAGACCACCAAAAGGCACATCTAAGAACCGTACTAAATCTGCATACCCAAATTCAGCTTCCTAGCTCAATTTACAGGGGATTTATGCGAGGAACAAACTCAAAAAATGAGGAAAATCGACCAAAAAACTACATTTTTTAAAGCTAAGGGGGAGAGGGGAGGGGGCAATGAGACTGAAAAGTCCAAACCCCCGAAAGGAAATTGTAGTATATCTACTAAATCTATGTAAGTACCAGAATTCCAAACTTCAACCTCTTAGCTGAATTAGAAGGGGAGTTATGCGAGGAACAAACTCAAAAAACAGGAAAACCTACCCAAAAAACTAAATTTCCAGGTTGTAAAGGCGTTGAATGGGTCTGGAAAGTCGAAACCTCCCGATGGCTTATACCAAGACTACATACCAAATTTCAACTTCCTAGCATAATTTGGAGGAGAGATAGGGTGAGATAAGTTCTTTTTCAAGATCAAAGAAGAGAAAAACGCTCATATCTCGCCTTCTAATTGACCTAAAAGGCGGATTTTTGGATATGTTACGCAGCTTTAAATTTTCTATGTATTGATTCAAAAAAAAAAATTTGGCATTTTTAACCTCTCAGTACCCCCCCCCCCCAAATTTGGTCAAAACTG
>FIZR01016445.1:0-19227 GCA_900060175.1 Ferrisia virgata
GCTGGAAAAGAACGATCTTTATTAGGTTTTAGAATCGGGATTATGGTGGCCATTCTCCAAGAATTACGGAAGGAATTTGAAGTCCAGATTTTATTTAAAAGATATAATTATTTTGTAAAGAAGTTATGAATTTTGTGCAAAATTTTCTTCCCAAATTATGATAAATAGATCGGTGAACTCTTTTAATAATATCTAAAAGAATCAGCGAGAAATGAATACTTTAAAATTTTTTTTTTTCGACTTTCATGTCGTAAAATGACATTTTGAGTTGTTTTTTCATCATTTAATTGATATTTTCGTTTTTTATTTATCCTTTTTTTAAAGAATTTTTTTTTATTTTTCTGATTTTTTGAGCTATTTAATGACATTTTGAATAACTTTTGTCATCGTTTAGCACATTTTTAGTAGATTTTTGTAATTTTTTGCGTAATTTTCATTCGTCTACGAATAAATACTTCCTTACTTTTTTCAAGTATTGAAGAAGAAAGGAGGAGGAAGGTAGAATTAATTTTCAAGCTGAACCAATACTATATTGGACGCTAAATAGAGTCAAAATTATACAAAACTTACTCGATAGCACCGCCGATAAACATGCTACCTTCGAAAGGTCCGAATTCTTCGTGAGGTCTCAAGTCTACCATTTGATAGTCGGTATTTATCATGAATCTGACATGATGTTTATTATAATCTATCCATATTTTTTGCCATTCTCCGCTGTTTAGACGTCTTTGTGATTTAATCTCCATCTCTCGACTATCACCGGTGTTGAGCGTAAAATTGAACGTCAACTCGAAATCTGTAACGTAGAATATAAGGTAGATGAGTATTTATTACAGATATTATACCTATCGAAAAGAGAAAATGTCAACAGAGATGATTGATTAATGAAAATTCGACATATTGACAAGTTTTCTATGTCGCACGAATAAGATGAGCGGAGGTGTTCTATACGTATACGACGAATGAACAATAAAGCTCACTCATACTCTGAAAGTACAATCTCATGCTGGTGAATTAATTTTTTCATCTCACATTTTTGAGCGTGAAAAAATATAGTAAATTAGATCGGATCGAGTGTTAGAAGTTCCTAGGTGTAGACGAGGTTTGAATTTCCGAATAGGTTACGATGTTGCGGATCTGGAAGTATTTTGAAATTGCAGAAATACAGTTGACAAACCGCAGACTGTCGACATGAGTCCCGTTTCGTATAATGAGGTTCATTTAATATACATCATACGTAAATAGGACGGTATCGAGTGTCTGGTTTTCTCATCCCAATTAGTTGATGGTGATGATTTTGGAAGAAAATGATCGATCTGATAATTCTGCCGAAGGAGTTACGAGTAAATTTTTATAACCATAGTCAATCGTATACAGTTATTAAATTGAACTTAGTTGTGAAACTGATCAAATCCGACATAATATTGGTGATTTTATGGTCAACTCATACAGTACATAAATTAAAATACTTATTAGACAGGAGTACAATTTTAAAAATAATTTGTAATAAGTAAATAACGGATCTATTTCTATATGTACGTATATTTCCCATTTTAAAATTCTACATCCTCTTACCACTTGTCAAGACGACCATGAAAGATGGATAATGTTGCCTAATTGGTGGCTGATATAGTAGGATGGCTTTTTCGCCAGTTGTTCGGAAACTAAAAGCGATATCACCTTTTCTCCATCCTGGTACTTCGATGTACGACTGACTCGTGGTGAATGTGACTACATATCTTTGAGTGTCTTGAAAGTGAAAAAAAAAATTCGTATAATTTATATGGAACTTTGATTACTTTTACTTTCACAATACATCAAATGTTATGTAAAATATTGTAGCAGTTACTTGCTTCGACGCATTCTAAAGGTCCTAATGTGATCCTTCCCAGGGCTTTCACATCCAAATCTTTCTGTTGTAAAAATACCATTTTAGTGATACCCAAACTGCTCGGCGTGATAAAAAAGCCTTCATCTGATAACCACTTTTCTTCAGACACATCGCAGTTGCAAGATAGACCAGGATCGACGCAGGTTCGATTTTCTTGAAACATTATTTAGTATCATTTTAGCAAGTTTTTGGTTTCCAAAATTTTTCTCTTTTGGGGAATGAATAGGCTGAGGAATTTGGTTAGCAAGGATATTCAGCTGTTACTTTAATACCCAAGGCTGTTTAGACCATTTTTTGGCCCATCAGATATTTTTTATTAGGTTAAAATGTTTAACGTAAAGGACGTTTCAGATTTGAATGAGTTTTACTGAAAGTGGTGGCTCAAGAATGATTTTATAATTTTTATTTTATGAAAGTTTGATAATACTGAAGATGAATTTTGTTTTAAAAATCAGAGATAAGAGGAAGGAATAATAAAACTGACATTGTCCAGTGATGATGTTATAATTTAGATCAATTTTCTTTAACTATGAATCATGTTAGCCAATTTTTTGCTCAATTTTCGATCATTTTCAATGATTTCTTTCATATTTTAGGTACATTTTCATCTATATTAAACCAATTTTTTCGTAATTTTTGACCAATTTTATATGTTTTTTTTACGCATTTTGGCCAAAATTTCAACAAATACTCAATCATTTTCTACCATTTTTTTCATAATTTCGGCCGGCTGTCGCCTATTTTTAACCATTTTTTTCATGATTTTCGACCAATTTCCTTCAATGCTTACGCATTTTATTCAATTTTTTTGCCAATTTTCGATGATTTTTAACGATTTTTTTCACCTATTTTTGGTCAATTTTTACCATTTTTTCAATATTTTTTTGTAATGTTGACCGATTTCTGGCCCTTTTTACCCATTTTTATCAAATTTCTACAAAACTTTCGATGACTTTCAACAATTTTATTCAGTTTTAGCTAAATTTTCCCCCAATTTTGAATATTTTTGCGTGATTTTTTTGCACTTTTTTCACCTAATTTTATTGAATTTTTAACCAATTTTTGATAATTTTTAACTTTTTTTTTCTTATTTTTGGTCATTTTTATCCGTCTTTGTTAAATTTTTCCCAATTATCAACGATTTTCAGCATTTAAAAAAATAATTTTCGTCCATTTTCACCCATTTTTCAAAATCTTTTCGTGATTTTCGATCGAATTTCTGTACGTTTTACCCTTCTTTGTCAATTTTTACCCCTTCAATATTTATAAATTACTTTTTTCATTATGAAGGTCATCTTTCACCTATTTTTCAAAACTTTTGATAAATTTTCTGCACTTTTTACCCATTTTTATGAAATTATTACCCAATTTTCGATGATTTTGAACGATTTTTTTAATAACTTAGCTCCATTTTCACACATTTTTCATTCATTTATAATTTTTGATCAATTTTCTTCAGTTTTTCCCCTTTTTTTTGGTTAATTTTCACTTATTTTTGTCAATTTCCATCTAATTTTCAATGGGTTTCAACCATTGTTCACGATTTTTGATCAATTTATCCCTGTTTTTACCCTTTTTTGTCAAGTTTGAAAAAAAATTGTTGGCCATTTTTTATATTGTTTTTCATAATTTGGGTCAATGTTTATCTAATTTTTCGTGATTTTCGATCAATTTTCCTCAATGTTTACCCATTATTGTCAATTTTTACTTAATTTTCAATGATTTTCAACGACTTTTGTTCAATTTTTTGCACTTCTTACCCCTTTTTATCAAATTGTTACAAAATTTTGTGTTTTTCAAATTTTTTTTTCGTATTTTAGGTCAATTTTTACCCAATTTTTTTTGGTGATTTTTTATCAATTTTTAGCACTGTATACTCGTTTTTATCAAATTTTTAAAAAAATCGATAACTTTTAGCAATTTTATTCATTTTTAGGTAAATTTTCAACCAACATTTTTGCGTGATTTTTGATAGATTTTTTCCACTTTTTCACTCATTTTCATCAAATTTGTGATCTATTTGCGATGGTTTATAACAAATTTTTTCATATTTTAGGTCAATTTCACGCATTTTTGTCAAATTTTTACCAATTTTTAAAGATTTTGAATGTTTTTAAAAAAAGTTTTGGTCAATTTTTTCCCATTTTTTCATGATTTTTGATTGATTATCTGCACTTTTTACCCACTGTTACTAAATTTTCAATGGTTTTTAACAACTTCTTTTATAAGCTAGGTCATATTTTTCCTGTTTTAAGTTTTTTCACGATTTTTGATCAATTTTCTTCACGTTTTACCCATTTTAGTCAATTTTTTATCCAGTTTTCAATGATTTTCAACGATTTTGAAAAAGTAGATGAATTGACTTAATATGAAATAATAATACCAAGTATTAGAAAATATTCTCTAATGATTTTTGAAATTTATTCTGTAAATTAGAAATTTTTGATTTTAGCATCACATATCTATGATTTAAAATTTTTCCCCAAAAGTGAAAAATAAAATTTTAATTTTTTTTTTGTTTTGAGTTTGTCATTTGCATATTTACTTCTGAATTGAGCTAGGAGATGGAAATTTGGAATGTAGATTCAGTTGGAGTACCAAATGTGCCTTTTGGAGTTTTTTTCGAAAAACATTTTTGATCGATTTTTCTCTTTTTCTGAGTTTGTTCTTTCCTTATTTCCTTTCCAAATTGAGCTAGTGGGATGAAATTCGGTATGCGCTGTACATAGATTCATTAGGAGTATTTGCTTTTTCCCCCTCACATAGCACAGTGCGGTGCCTCGTCCCCTTCCCTTCTGGTGGGAGTAATACTAATCAAGCATGTATTTATATTTGAACTGACCAGCGCATGGACAAGATCCTCGTTTCACATTCCCTATATAATCCACGGTGCCTTGCTGAGCAGCTGAAATGAACCAAGTGGCAGAGTGAAGCTCTAAAGGTGCTTTAAAGCAATCGTATTTTATATATTGGCTGCAGTTTAAAGAATGCGAAATCAACTCGCTCAACATTTCGGAAGTAAATTCTCGATATTTGATAGCGAAGCTGAAATCTGTTTCGGCTGAGCTACGAACATCCTGTCGAATAATTATACTAATTGAAAATTCAGGTGCAATGATGCTTCGTAAGATTACTGGAGGTTACTTGCTATTTGACTGGGTAAATTATGCTCGACAATAGTTTTGGTTTTCCAATCTTCCAACGATTGAAATTCGCATTTCACGTGAGCCGGAGGAAATCTACCATTACCGTCGATATCGATCAGGTACACATCTGGTTTTGTGTATCCGAGAAGTGCCAATTCTTCGCAAGTTTTCTTAAATTGCGCTGAAATGCGAAAATGCAATGCAATATTTAGGTACGTGTACGAAAAGAAAAAATTGACGACAGAGACGTCGAAATCTCACCGAAATGACAATTTTTTCCAACGTAACCGGTGCCACTACAATCGCAATGTACTTTGTCATCTTTGATGGAGCACTTTCCTCCGTGTTTACACGCATTATCCCTTTTACAAGGGTCTACTAATTGACAGTTATCAATGGATACTTCGCCAACCATATGATTGGTTCGGACGATATATCGAGGCTCGAGTAATTTATCATTTATCCATATATTACGCAGACATCCTATTAATCCTGTGACCGTGAAAAAAAAAACACCATCACATGCACGTGTTGTATAAAAGTTTGCTCGAAATTGTTACGTAGCGTTCGATTATCGAAGTAGCGAAAAAAATCTATAAAAAAAATAGCAATAATAGAACAAATAGAAATGTACCCTTACCTACGTTAGGTTTACCAGCTATTCCACTACCGACGATGATTTTTTCGCTTAGATTGAATCGTAATCCGAATATGTGATTTGTTCTGTGTTTCAAATCGATGGTTAAGTTCAATTCGTTATTACAATATTGCAAATCTATCTGGAAAACATAAAAGTACTTTTATGCTCGTGAAAAATGTAAACAAATTGTGAAAGCCGTCACCCAAACAGATAACAAAATATTTGAGTAGATTATCTCGTCTACCGACAGTGACGTGTCTGTGTAATGTGCAGTGTATCCCAAAAGGTTAAATTTTCCCAGACTATTTCAATTTTTAATGAATCTGATCTCGAAAATTTACTTGGCAAGGTTCAAGATTTTAATACTATTTCGGCCCGTCAATTTCCGATCTAGGATTACAGACAAAATATGTCCACACTAAAATAAAGTTACTGGAAATTTGTAGTTATTTTTTGCATTTTAGTGTTGAAGAATTTGAAAGTGATCGTTTAGAAATTTTTAAAGTAATCGCTGATTACTGTAAAAGTTCTTTGTGAAAAAATTGACTTCATACCTACACCTCCTGTGAAATACTCTCTTGGCGTTTTATACGCATGAAAAGAAAAATTTTCAAATATTTGATGTTTTTGGAGCCACTGTATTTGTATAGAAAAGAGATATTGAATTTTTATCAAGCACCCTAAGGCGAAAAGCAGATACGCGCTATATAAAGGGATGTAAATGGCTCTTGAACATTTCCATTGTCGCGAGCAAAAACATTGTTTCGTCGCTTTGAAGTTCAATGTAAACTGTCGTTTTAGTTTTTTGACTTGAGCTGAGCGAAGGTGGAGACGAGTCATTCGTTGATGTGCACCACCCTGCACTTCACTTTTGTGACGAGTAATAAGTTATTGTAGCTTAGGTATCTAGCTACCTACACAGCATTGAAACTGTGAAAATTTTGCAACTTCAAAGGAATATTCTTTGAACGAGTATTGTGGTCTTTTATTTTCAACATTGTCAATGGTAGCGAATTACCACGCACTAGAATGTAAAAAATACACCATTTACTTACGGAATGCCATTGATTCTTGGTGTTATCGTATTTAACGCTGACCAATTGGGTGTTATTCACCACCATGTTGGAAACCAAATCAAATCTAACTTCTTCGTTTACAACTCTGACCTGCAAAACATATTCGTATACATGTTGTTAAATTTCCTACTTTTGAAGATGTACGAATATTAAACTTACTTCCCAGTATCCTTCTCCACTTTCTGTGGTCACTTCAGCCGCAGCCAATACAGCTAAATTCTTATAACTACGAAAATCAAACTTCAATGTGAAGCATCCAGAAGTATTGAAGTTGTCGTTGTGCCACCAAATGTGCGAAGAATAGAATGGGAAAGTCAACGGAATCGAGTCAACGTCCATGTCTCCGAATTGGGGCTCCAATAAGCCAATGTAGTGTACTTTCGGATTTCCTTTTTTTAACTCATATAAAATGGATATCTCGTTGAAAAACACGTACTTCAGCGATCCGGTGAAATAATTGTTTGATTTTAAGCCTGTTTTAAAAAAATACGTATGTACTGCTGGGGTGTGAGTGTGTACGGTAGGTACTTAGTCTATTGGCTTTAGGGCACCTATCGCGCCGTGCAAATTTTGTTAGCTTGATGTCATGTGACGCGTCATATTCCAGTCAGTACATATAAGATTTCCCTTTAAAAAATTTCAACCAATCAGAATAATGATTGCTCCGGCTACTTTAATACGCATTGTAATTAATGTGTCAATTTTAAATCGAAAAAACGCCATCAATATGCATGGCACAAAAGCGAATTTACGAGTTTCAAGCGATTCTTGAATGGCACATAATTGACGAACTTCTGACACATATTCGCTGGCATTATTATGGCACAAACATGTTATACATTTGACATTTTTTTTGTTGGCACTTTAATGCTATCGAATGGCATTTTTCTGATGTATGGCACAAATATGGCATGAAGTTGATGTTTCAGCTGACACGTTTACAACATAAGACTGACATATTTCTGACACATATTGGGTAGCACTATCATGACACAAATGTGTCATATGATTGGCGTTTTAGTTGGTTATTATGGTGCTGATGATTATGGTGTGCTGTTAGAACGTTAAAGCGCCTTTTTGACACAGTTAAGGCATACTGCGGACTTCATTTCAGCAGTACCCTATTGCCACTATAATGACATCTGACATGCTTTTGACTTAATCACGACACTAATGTGACTTGGAAGTGGCACGCTACTGACAGCATTATGACACAATTTTGACACAGTTGTGACATGCTTCTGACAAAATTATGACACTATTTTGACACACTTGTGACATAATTGTGACACTAGTATGGCACATTTCTGACACAGTTCTGATACAGTTCTAACATTTTTGACCCAACTGTAGAATGTTTTGACTAAATTGTGACACATCAGAGTAAAGGTATGTCACAACTGAGTCAAAACAGTGCTAAAATGGTGTCAGAAACATGCCCAAAATTGTGTCAAAATGGTGTCATAATGTTGTCAAAAGTGTGTCACTACCAAGTCACATGTGTGTCATAATCATGTCAAAAGCACGTCAGATGTCATTAATATGGCAATAGTGTACTGCCAAAACCAAGTCAAAAATCTACATCAACTGTGTCAAATCAATTTTACACTGTTGTCGAAAGCATGACACTACTAAGTCACAGCAGTGTCATAATCAAGTTAAAAGAATTTCATTATTATGTTAAAGGTGTACCCTTATTGTTCCAATACCTCGTTAAATAAATATCGCATAATCTTCAGGACCAAAAACTGAACCCTTTCGGTCTTCTTTTGTTAACTGCTACAGTGCTCATTCCATATCAAAACGACCCAAAAAGTAACTCAGGGTCTTACGATTTCGCTCAAAATTTTTTGCGAGTTCCCCTCGGTGGTCTAGTGAAGGAATTTTCGTCATTACAGTCCTAACCCTTCAAGGGTATGAAAGTGGCACTTATAATTTTTGAGCCATCGCAATTTTTCATCAAACGGCTCAACTTTGAAAGTTCATGTTTTGAGATTATTTAGACTTGGAATAAATCTGTTTGTGCAGTTTTATGGGTGATCTAAAAGAGATTTGGAATCAGTGGTCAAAATCTTAAAAGCTCCAAGTTGAAATTTTGAGATGGATGCTCAACTTTTTATGAGAAGTATAAAGGTTGAAAGCTACCATTCAAAAATCTTAAAAAATAACCGTAAATAGACTTTTTTATTCTCGTTTAAACCAACTAATTTTCAAAATGAGATTTCAACATTCCTTGGGAGTAGAGGGGTCCACAATTTTGATTAAAATCCTAAAAAAAATGGAAAAAATGAAGTGGCATATTGATTTATACTGGGTCAAGAACGCTAAGTTCAAATATCGCCTTACTTTTTTGATCCCACCCAATAACCCCCCCCCCCGCAACATGATTAAAATTTTAATTAATTATTAAAATTGAATTGACATATCGTTTGTTACTAATTTGAGGACGTTGAGTTCAAATATCGGCGTACTTTCTCAATACAACTCTTCTGTAGGTACCCACATTTTTCAAATTTTTGGTAATTTGAAGGTCAGTTTAGAGCACGTGCGAGTCGGATCAAAAAAGTAAATTGATATTCGATCTCAGTGGTACCGAATTAGTATGGTTGGATTTCGATATGCTACGCGTCGTTATAATTATTTTCCGGTATTTTTCTATTTTTCAGATGGCTGGGGAGGAGGGCACACAGGGGACAGATCCGAAAAATAAGTAAATATTCGCGGTCAGTGACCTCAAATTGGAAACAATCTATACGTCAATTCGTTATTTAATTTTTTTTTAATTTTGACCGTATTGAGGGGACTGGTGAGGGCCACCCGATAATCAAACTCAGCGTCCTCAAATTAGTAGGAATACGTATATCTTTCCACTTTTACTTTTTTTTTAATTTTGACCAAAATTGATAACCCCTGGGCCCCCGGGAGTGTTGAGATCACATTTTGAAAATTAGTTAGCTGATCCTAGCATAACAAGTTCTATACTCCTCACGAAAAGTTGAACTTTCATATAAAAAGTTCAAATTTGAGCATCAGTTGGGCTATTTGATGAAAGATCGTAATTGTTTGAGAACTGGAAAAACCACTTTCTTTTTTGGAGGGGATATTTTGATATACGAGTAGATTGACTCTCTTATTTAGTTTTTCACGTGTACGTCTTATTTCGATTGCCACAGTAGGCTGAAAATTAATACCTGCATTAAATCGAGGCCAGGTGTGTTATTCTTGTGACATACGCGAACCATCCAAAGTTATTAAAATCATTCGAGCGGTTTTCAAATCAGAAAATTCCGCCCAAAAGGCATCGTTGATGATAACTTGTGGCAATATATTTTCTTTTTTTTTTCTTTCGCTCGTAAAATTTCCATCTGCGAGAACATTCGCGTAGGTAGGCTGGCATATGTACGTACATTACGTTTATGCTACGCTTCTAATAATTTAGCCTCGCACGCATCCCTTTCTTTGCCTCTTTCTCACTCTCTCTCTCTCTCTTATCTCTTTCTCTTACTCATTTTGTATTAGCGTGTTAAGGTATTATAATGGTTGATGCCTAACGTTGTGTATCGCGTTAATGAAAAAGAATTTCGAGAGCATGTCTGTATGCGAGGTATTTCTTAATGGATGCTTGAATTTTCAACTTATGAACGTAAGCCTACCGTACACAAGCTTAATATACTGGTACACACGACCGCCCACAATAACCAGTCGAGTGAGCCTCTCTCTGCGACAACGTTGATCTTTAACGCGATGCAACGCTTACGTACCTTTCTTTTTGTGAAGTTCTGGGCCTCCGGCGATATAAATTTCTGGATCGATGTATATGTAATCCATCGAGTCTTCTATGTACATTGTTTTCATGATATCGTTCAGCGACACGTTTATCACGTTGTAACTATGCGATATGGTCAGATTAAACCATTTATTGCAGTTTACTTTGTGACCGAGGGTGGTGACGAGTGGAGCTGCGTTTCCTAAATCGATTTCCACGACTACGGTGCCGTTTTGTATGGAAGCCGAAATGTAGTGGAATTTCTCGTGTTCTCCGCTCGCGTAGAATAATGCCGAGTCGTCGAATTGAGTCTGCAATCGAGCGAGTCGTCGCCCCCCCATCAAAAATAACACGTAACGTGTAAATATTTGCACAATAACGGGTGAAATGTGCTCGCACGTTGGAAGACGTACGAGCGAGCACAATTCGAAATTTGCAAAAGTAGGTGGATGTATGTATGTATGTACGTATGTATCTATAGGTAGGTAGCTAGGTACTGATAAATACACATTTTCTTACTTTGAAATGTAGACTAACGCGATTAACGCTAGAATGTACTCTATCCTTCCAGTCGTATACGCGGTAGGATACGTAGGACGAACCTCGAAGCGTGAGAATCGTAGCCGCTGTAAAAATTTCTCGACGAAATCAGGCATACTTACGTATAAGGGCACGCAGCCGGAGCTGGAGCTCGAAATATATATACAAATACGTAAGTCTAGGTACACTTTTACTGCTACTACTACGACGACGACGATGACGACGACGACGACTGAATAACTTTAAAATTCAACTTACTGTAAATATCGCATAATTCGCCTTCGTATAACGTTCCGAAACAGTCGCACGTTGATTCGCTGTAATGGTTGATACATTTGCTGCCGAAAAAGCATAAATTTTGTTCGGTGTAACATCTGAAATGGTATAAGAGAGAGAAAAAAAAAATATGAATAAATAAATAAGTAAAATAACGTACAGGGAAATAAAATACCGTAGTGAAGCGAAGGAAGGAAAAAAAATATATAAGCTCGCGATAGTAAAAGCCTCTGTGATTTTTTTTTGTCCTATTCCCTCAGCGGATTCTCGTCTATATTATTCGTAATACACGTATACTATGCTAGCTACATTTACAAAGTATAACCGTGTTTACTTGTTGATGCATCCTTCCTGTACATTTTCGTGTTTCGTAGCTATTAATGGATTTATAGGCAGTAGATCGGAGGCTGCTTTTCCGGCGCTTAGAATTATATCTTTGATGCAGCCGACAAATGACTCGATGATGTATTTTACCCCGTGGATTTTCTCTTCGGGGCTCAGACCTGCGAAATTTATTGTATTTTACAAAATGAACTTTTGGCCGCTCTTTCGCCCACCGTACCTTCGCCCCCATAAATTATTTACTTATACTAGCTAAATATTCGCTCGTCGACGGATTATCTACGTAAGATTCTGCCTACATTGCGTAGGATTTAACATCGCTGGCCATTCTTCGGCTTCTATACGATTAATTTATCATTACCCTCGATTGTCCGTTACCATTCTTGTATACGAATATTTTTTACATCGATTTTTATGCTAGGGTTAAATGAAGAAAATTTCGGGTTTGGTTTTTTTTTTTTTTTTTTTCAAGGTGACTTTACAATACGCACGAGTATACTTGTTATACGGTGTATTGTTGTTTTGATGAGTTTCAAAATTTCATATCGAAGAGGTTTCAGTATTTTTTACAATTTTTCAATTTGTTTTGTCTTTTTCATTTGAAAAAGTATATAGGTACTTGAACAAACAAAAGCATAAAGAATAACATGAATTTTAGACCGAAAAAAATTCAACAAAAATGTTGTCAGCTGTCGCAACCATCCGAATAGAGTGGAAATTATTAAAAAAATTTCTATTGTTTGTATATTTCGTATTTGCGTTACTGTTGTTTGTAATTTTTCTGCTTGGTATTGTCGATTCGGAGAATTTCAGTGAAAACTTATATATTCACGAGAGAAATTGTTTTAAATTGTTGATGAAATGGTTTTAAGAAATGAAAATTCCGTAATAGGACCGTAAATAGGAATGTTAGTTAAACGCAAGTACAAACGTGGTTTGTAAACTTATATTCTCGAATAAATTTAAGATTGAAAATATACCATTTTTTAGCTTGTTGTTTTCAAATGGGTAGCAAGAATATGAATACAATCATTCTAGAATACTAAAAGTTGAAATACGCCTTTTTTTAGTAGTTCAAATAATAATTTCACCTCCCTCACTCATCCCCATTAGAATTATTTACCCATCTCTCTGTCAGACACAATCTCTCACTATACACTTAATTAGCTTGAAAGCTACCTACAGCGGTCTGGTAACATACGTATTGTTGAATAAATGGTACAGCCGTAATTGAAATGTTGTGAAATTTTCCAAACGGTGGGGGGGGGGGGGTTGGAGGTAAAATTAATTCGTGTGATTCATCAAAATACAGATTTTTGAGACTCTAGAATCCCAATCTGAAATAAAAAATAGTGTTCGATTTTAATTCTACGACCTCGGACGTCGGAAATCTGTATTTTAATCTATTACATGACCTCCCCTCTGCCCATTTAAAAAATCTCCAACAATTTGAATTAGATATTATCATTTATTCAACATTATGTTTCAGACTACTCGAAAATAGATTTTAAGTCAATTGAATAACTTCAAATCGAAAATTAAAAACGTAGCATTGAAAACGTTACGTTTTCAGGAAATGACACTAAGCTCCAATTTTCACATTCATTAAATTTGAACATTTCAACGTTAAATGTAAAAATCAATGATTTTTTTTGATTATTTTTATTTCAATTTTTATCAATTTTTTTGAGTTTTTGATCAAAAACTTCATGTAAAAATTCAAAACTTTACATAAAACTTGTAACATCAAAAAATTTCCCCAGCCCTGAGAAATATTCATTTCAATTAATTTTTCCATTTTTAATAATTTTTTTCAATATTTTTATTGTTTTTTCAATTTTTCAATTTTTTTAATTTTTTTTGCTGTTATTTTAATTTTTTAATTTTTCAATTTTTCAAATTTTTGATCTAAAATGTAACATTTAAAACGTCATGTTTTCAGAAAATAAACTTCAACCTAAGGACATATCCATGTCAAAGATATCTAGTAGATCTTTGCCACTATAATGACATATGACATGCCTTTGACTTGATTACTACGCTAATATGACGTGGAAGTGGCACGCTACCGACAACATTATGACACAATTTTGACACAGTTGTGACATGCTTCTGACACTACTTTGGCACATTTCTGACACAATTGTGACATTTTTGACGCAATTGTAGAATGTTTTGACTGAATTGTGACACATCAAAGTAAAGGTATGTCACAACTGAGTCAAAACAGTGCCAAAATGATGTCAGAAGCATGCCAAAATTGAGTCAAAAAGGTTTCATAATGTTGTCAGAAGTGTGTCACTATTAAGTCACAGCAGTGTCACAATCAAGTCAGAAGCAGTTCATTATTATGTCAACAGTGTATCCTCATTGTTCCAATACCTTGTCAAATAAATGTCGCATCATTGTCAGGAACAAAAAATTAAGTAGGTAATGCTCTTTAGGCATTCCTATACTAACTGCCTTTGTAGATGAGTTGGCAAAGATGCCAATTTTTACCCAAGAAGTTACGGGTCAAATTCCAGCAATAGCAAAAAAAAATTGAAAAAATTTCATAAATTGATATAAATAAAAAATAGTCAATTGTCAAAAACATGTCATTTTTGCGACGATAAGTGCTATTTTTGCATCAGAAGTGTGCCACTATGATGTCAGAAATGTGTCATTATCGCATCAAAAGCATGCCACTGATGTGTCAAATACATGTCATTAATACGTCACAGTAACGCCATAGCCATGTCATAAGGAAGTCATTTTGGAGTCATCTTAATGCTAATTGCACTATTTCAATGTCACTGTCATAAGTTTGGCAAATATTTAGTGATCTCTAATTGGCTGAAGTATTGCCAGAAGTGTGCCATTTTTGCAGTCAAACATCTCACGCCAGAACTATGTCCCGTCACACTACATTTCCTTACATCATTTGCACGAAGGGTTAGTATTGAAGAAACGTGCTCAAAAATTTCTCAGTTTTACAATTCTTGATGAAATTTTCCAAAATTTCTCGCACTTTTTATTATTATTGTTATGGGAGATTACACAAGTAAAAAGTCTGGTCTTCTTTTCGATACGTTAACCCTCCCCACTTACTCTACCATTGATGGATCGAAAGATTTAGTTAATCAGTTACTGATCATTCAAAATTAAAATTTATCCTGGTAGCTGTAAGACGTGACATATGGCTTGGTTTTCCTCACATTCAACAGGCCATATCTTCGGATTTATTGAAAGTAAAGGAATAGAGTCGATGCGCTTGAAAAAAACAGACTTTTTCCGTTCAAAATTACAAGTAGTAAAAAATTTTTATAAAATTTTGAGTTAGGGGTTGAAAAATGAATCTTTTGATATGTTTCTAAGCTCTGAATGCTGAATTCTACTGTTTTTTCTGTGTAAAAATGAATTTGTAAGCGAAAAAAAATCACTTTTGGAAAGGAGGAACTACCTCTCGTTTCATCACATCTAATTCACAAAGCGATAAAAAAATTTCAATGAAGTAATCCTGTATTTTTTTTCAATCCAGTAAGAATGAATGTTGAATAAATGAAGTTGTTAAATCGTAGAAAATCAGAAATTCGAATAATTTTTTATTCCCAACTCTTCAACATTGGATGGTTCCAATTTTAAGGGTTGAAAAATCTGACATTTAGAAATGAAACGATTCTATTGAATTGAATTTTCTTACTTGAAAATATAAGTCCTATGAAAATTGAAAAATTATCCTCGTTGAAAAGTTGGAATTTGAAAATTTTCAAATATTCGTTATTTTTTAGTTCCGACGAGTATTGAATAGTTAAAAATTTGATTTTATGTCGATATTATTAGAAAAGAAGTAGATTTTTTATGAAATAAAATTGTAAAATTATACCAACCGCCGATTAAAACAACCGAATTCAAGTCTGTCGCTATACCATAGTTGCTGGACACATGAAGTCCTTGTAAATTGATTTCGTTCGATTCGTTGTCGACTTTGGCGAGTAGTCGTGCTCCGTGTACATCGATACGCACTATAACGCTGTGCCACATATCCCTATTCAAACCTGTAAAGTTATCGCAATGCTTGTATGTACTTTATTAATGGACGAGAATTATTTATAGCCGGCGACGATAGACGAAGCTGGGAAAACGGCTCACCTTTTCCTACCGTGACCGAAGTTAGATGTTTGCCAAAGACGTGCACCACTTTGAGCTGTCCCTTCTCGACGATGATATAAAGCGCGTAAGGTGGCGAACCTTCGGGCCTGTTTTTCACGCTGTGATATACTAATAAACCGTGTGGCAGGCGTGTTTTAAACTGAAACGATATCTCGCGACATAGCCTGGCATAAATTTTCAATTAAAATATTAAAATTTCGAATACTTTATTAGCTGTGGAAATACGATTAAAAGATCCGTGTCCGTTATAAAATTCACCTAGCAAGCGGTTTTCGTACCTATAATACATATTGCAACTAATATACCTACATACTGTACACATGCTATGCTATGCTATGTATATTGCCAGGGTAGGGTAGTTAAAATCTCGTCGAATATCATAGCGAACGAAGGTAAACTAAAAACATGATTAGCTAAGTTTAATTTTCAACCTTCGAATGACGTTCGCGGAGCTTTGCACAGCCAACGTTATGATAATCCAGCTTTAACGTTTAATCCACCTGTCGCCTATCTCGATCTTAAAATCGCGTGGAATTATTAAACGCTTATGCGTCTACGTAGGTAGTCCTACCTAGTATACCTAGGTAGTACAGGTAGAAGGTACGCATTTACGTATACCTATATGTATGTATGTAGGTATACGGCAAGCTCGATAAATCAAAAAGTTGAAATTGCGAAAATTAAAACGAAAAAAAAAATACACATATATATATATATATCGCATATAGTGTTTTGTTCTGATGGCAATTGCTACTGTGTATAGTCTATTTGTTGGTAGATATGGGGGGTAGTGTAGGTATTCGAGACATACTACGAGTATGCTAGGTCTCGTATATCTACGTTTATGAATATTTTTCCGTAGTTTGAAACGTTTCGATGTAGAACAAACGAATACCACATAGTTTGCAGTTTACGCTACAATACACATAACTTCTGCTCCGTATGCCTTCTCGATTTCCATTTCCTCGTACAGCTGTATCTATGTAAAATACTGGATACAATACGGGTGTACGCGTATAGTTGTATACCGTCGGATATTGTGTGTGTATTCGAATAGAAATAGCATCGATTAATATAACGTTATTGTATATTTTGTTGATTTTATCATCCATTGTGTGATTGCTGATTAGGTAGGTGGCTCTCTAGCTATACAGCTAGCGGGTCCTATACTTTTGTCGAAATATTTCCTCCTTTTTTTTTCGTAGGCGTTCCAACTCCCGAATGTTGATAAGTTGAAAATATACGATGGGACATCTACCTACTACGACGTTTAAAATTTCATCAATAGAAAGGTATTTTTAAAAGTATTTTTGTTCCGAATGGAAAAAGGAAAATTATACTTCGCTTCAGACTAAAATATTTTATACGCACAATAGCCGAATTTCCTTTTGGAATTTTTTTGTTCTTTTACACAATATTGAGTTATGAAAATAGACGCATTTTTATGTAAGTCATATGTCGCAATTTACATTACATTTTAGTTACGTTTCTACTGCAAACGAGCTAAAATGTTATTCTAGTCATGCAGAATGTATGGATTACGAATACCAACACACCTGTATGACAATCGTTTGTTGGAAATATGTTTTTTTCGCTGTGTAATGGCTGAAGAGGGTGAGGTGAAAAAAGAGGATATTTGTTTTGCTAGAGGGTCTTAATTGTGTTGATGAATAATTATTTCGTGTATCTCAAATGTGAACTCCTATCCTACAAGGTAGAGGTTTTGTTGCTCTCAGCCAGTTCTACCTACCGATAGAATATTCAGAATATTTATACATATCGCAATATCATATGCATAGATTCGAATGTGGCTCAAAAAATGCATCTGGAATACACCAATTTATGTTCAAAATAATCCATTAAACATGTGTTTTTCTTTTGTCACATCATATCGCGATAGGGACCCGTTGTGCAAATGTCGTCAGTTTAGTGTCATGCGACGTGTCATTTTCAAGTCAATACACATTAGATCTCGCTTCAAAAAATTTTAATTCCACCAGAATAATGATTGCTCCATCCACTTTAATAAACATTGTAATCACCGTGTCAATTTTAAATCAGAAAAACACCATCAATATTCTATAGCTCAAAAGTGGTATACTCTTGGCGAATTTTTGAATTTCAGGTGACACCAGAACGACACCTTATTGGCAAACTTCTGACACATGTTTGTTGACACTATCATGGCACACATTTTCGTTGGCGCATTAATGGCGTATAAATAACATATTTCTGACGCTTATAAGATTATATTCGATTGGCATAAATATGACATGAAGTTGACGTTTAAGCTGACACGTTTGCGGCACACGAATGACATATTTCTGACACACATTGAGTAGCGCTATCGTGGCACAAATGTGTTGTATGATTGGCGCTTTTGTTGGTACTTTAATGGCATACAAATGGCAAACTTTCACTTTGTGACTTGGTAGTGACTTATTCTTGACAATGTTATAGCACCTTTTCGATACCACGGTAGCATACTTTGAACTTCGATTTGGCAGTGCACTAATGCCATATGAATGACATCCGACATGCTTTTGACTTGATTCTGGCAGTAATGTGAGTTAGGAGTGGCACACTTATGACAACATTATGACACCATTCTGACAGTGTTCTGATACATTTATGGCATCCTTTTGACACTAGTTTGACACATTTCTGACACAATTGTGGCATATTTTTAACACCGCTAAAAATATGTCGCAATTGTGTCAGAAATGTGCCAAGGTAGTGTCAAAATCACGCCACATGCCAAAACTGTGTCAGAATGGTGTCATAATGTTCTCAGAAGTGAGCCACTCTTAAGTCACATTAATGTCATGATCAAGTCAAAAACATACCTCAACTGTGTCAAAAATATGTCTGACGTGGGATAAAAAACATGTCACAACAGTATCAAATCGATTTTACGTGGTTGTCAATAGTGCACCACTACCAAGTCACATAAAGGGCATAATCAAGTTGGAAGCATTTCATTATTATGTCAATACTGTAGCATTAATGTTCCAATACCTCGTCAAGTAAATGTCGTATCATCGTTGGGAACAAAACCTGAAGTAGTGGATGTCATTTAGTTCTTCTTATGCTAACTGCCACTGTAGCTCAAACAGCAAAGAAGTCGATTTGTCCCCAAGAGAACCCAGGTTTGAATCTCACCATCGGCAAAAAATTGAATAGTTTCGTGAGTTAATATAAATAAAAAAATAATTATCCCTAATACTTTCATATTCATAGTAATTCAGTATAATTGTAAATGAAATATGTCTGAAACATGTGATTTTTGCGACAAAAGATCTTATTTTTGCATCAGAAGTGTGCCATTATCTTGTCAGAAATGTGTCATTATGGCGTCAGAAACATGTCACTGATGAGTCAAATACATGTCATTAAGA
>FIZR01016447.1:0-16726 GCA_900060175.1 Ferrisia virgata
GTCAGCTATTTCATTACCTGCGATATTTCTATGTGAGGGAACCCAACATAGGACTATTTTCTTGGACGAAGATGAGAGGATGTGGATAATTTCCTGTGCTATGGGATGCTGTTTTTTGTTATTCAGATTTTGGATGGTATGCAAAGCAGAGAGTGAGTCTGAGAAAATTACTGTGTTTTTTATGGAGAAGTCGTGGATATATGTAATTGCTATTTTGATTGCATTTAGTTCGGCTGAAAAGTAGGAAGGGAGAGGGCATTTTCTTTAGTTTTTTAATTTTTTTAATTGGACATCTATGTTAACATTTTAACATAAAATGCAAAAGTCATTCATGATCATCTTTTATTGTGTTTTTGATCAAACACGTCAAATCAAAAACGTAACACAAAACATTACTCAACTTGGACATCTTAACATACAATCCAAAAATCAGCGATACTCATCTTTCATCGTGAGTTTCACGTAAAGTCCAAAAATCATCCATACTCATCTTCCATCACGAGTTTTTGATCAAAAACTTCAATTCAAAATTCTTACATTTTTTTCACACTTATTTCATATGTTCAAACTTGAAATCATGAAATCAGCCATTACTCTTCTTAATGCCTCTTCGCAATTGACATATCAAAACCCCCCCTCCCCACCAGACATATCCATGTCAAAATTTTAACGTAAAGTCCAAAAATCATTCATGATCATGTTTCATCGAGTTTTTGATTAAACACTTCAAATCAAAAATTAAAAATATTACTCAATTTAGACATTTTAACATGAAGTCCAGAAATCAGCCATACTCATCCTTCATCGTGGTTTTTATCAAACTGTCCTACTTTTAAGACATTTTCAAAAAATTACCTTCAAATCGTTAAAAACCCATCACTTTCAAAATGAGACTTCAAAATACGAAACACAAACTCCGATAAATGCACTTTTTATGGCTTAAAAATACCATTTTTTCAAAATTTGTTTAGCTTCCCCTCCCCCTTCCTTAAAAATTTCTGGGTACACCTATGCACTGAAGTATACGCTTTGACGACTATAATTTTTAGAAATTAAAAAAAAAATTTTTCGAGATTCGAACGGTTCTCAAAAATTTATAAAATCGCTTGTTTTAGTGCAAAGTTACCACCAAATTTTACACCTGTAACAATGTCCAAAATTTGAGTTCGAATAGTGAATCTGACTTAATTATCGTATTCAGAGCGTTCGATTTATGCGAAAACCGACATCAACATCACCAAAACTAGGTATTACCTCAAATTTGGGGGAGGGTGGAGGTGTCCCTGGGCTACAAAACAATTCCCGAAAGTTCGGTGCGACTTTCTCACAACTTTATATCGACACATGTAATAAATATATGAAATTTCAAAACTCGCGTTATAAATTGTTGCTTGATAATATGACGGTTGTCGCTGTACTTAAAAGTGACTTTTTTGAGCAAAATTGCAGTTTTTTCTCATATTGAAAGCGGGTCAAAAAATTAGGAAAAAAGTACTTGTATTTTTCGACTAATTCAGGCACGCTGAATACGAATTCGGCGTTCATTTTTCGTTCGAACTTCTCGTTTGGATTTTGAACCCCCCTCCCTTGCGCACATGCCTACAATTTTGCAATTATGTTCCTTAGCCAAAATTTTAATGACGTAATCTGATATAAAATTTCACGTTGAACAACTTTACTTCCATTCATTTTTAGCGTACTGCCCACTATTTCTTGGAAAACGCATTTTTGAGCACTTTTTAAGTTTTTATAAACGACCCAAATCTTTAAAAAAAATTGTTAATTTTAAAAAATTATGCAATTCAAAATTTTCTTTTGTCAATATCTTCCGCCTTGAGGGATAGAAAATTTTGAAAAAATTCATATCGATAGACCCATCGTCCCTATCAAACATTTGGATTAAAATTATGATTTTTCCTCAAATACTCGTGAATACAGAATTTTTTTTCAAAAAAGAAAGTGTTTTTTCGATATTCTGAGCTAGTAGGCGGAGGAGGGGGGCATTTTTTAGCCCTAAAATTTTTCAAGAGAAACCCAATAATGTTTCATGAAAATTATAAAAATCCAAGATCAACACGAGCATTTCGCTTATTCTTATGTGGGAGTACCTTTTCATTTAAATTTTCAAATTTCATTTTTTATTTATTTTTTGGAGAACTTAATACTTACTTGAATCTTCTTTATGTGAATATTCGAGATGATTTTTATTATTTTGCAGGTAGACAGGCGTATTAAATAACAATCGTGATGCTACAAAGTCATGCAACTGTTCGTACCCAAACATTCGTATTATTCAAGTTATCCAAAAACTTTTACCTTATAAAGAAATATCAACTTCGAAATACGCCTATTTGACGCAATGCGTTGGTATAAAAATTAAAGAATCGTCTTTTTCCAACACCACAGAGAATAAATTAATTATTCATTAAACCAAGAAATACTCGAAAGTTGTGAGCTGAACTACAATATATTTAAAATTTTTGTAACAGGTTGTGTTGTTGCTGAATTAGTTTTTTTTTCCTTAAGCCATCGGTGTTTTTATACATCTAAATTAACTTAAAAAATAGATAATGTAATTTATAAAGTGATGATATCGAAGGTGATTTTTTCTTTGCCGTTATCGATGGCAACGATATCCATACTGGTTTTTTCTTTGCCTTGTTCGATGACGGTGAAGTCCATGCTGGTCTTTTCTTTTCCTTGGCCGATGACGGAGAATTCCATGCTGGATTTTTCTTTTCCTTGGCCGACCAATTCGAAGTTCATTGATACACGTTCTTTGCCCATTTTAATTATTGTTTGAAGATGCGAAAACTGTAAAGAAATAATTAATTAATTTTTAATCCGACTGTTTTATAGAATAAATAATTCGATAGTAAGTGTACAGTTTCGATTGGGTTAGTTATTGGTTTAATTATAAATGTTGATGGTTCGATTTATCTGGACGCTTAAGAGAGTTTATTGGAATATTTTTCGAGCATATTTTTTACGTTTCTGAATTAAAAAGATTGTAATTTTTGTTTCGCGAAATTATGTAATGATCGTTGACGAAATCAAAACCGAAATGGAATGAAATTTTGTTTATATAATTTCAAATTTTACCAACACTTGGATTAAAAAAATATTTTACATTTTATTCTAAAGGCAGTCGAATTTACTGGTAAAATATTTTATAAATTATGAAAAAAAAAAATGAAAATAGGTACACCAAAAAGTAAGATATTTTACGGTTAAAGGAATTTTCCTCAAAAAAAAAAAAAAAAAAAATACATATCCTTATGGCAATATGGAAATAAGTTTCTACATTTCGTTATGTTGATTTTCAATTTAGAAATTGATTCGGTTTTCGTTGGGGTGAAAAAAAAAGCGTATATTCTAACACGAAAGAATTTCTGCTCCAGTCACAAAGAACATGTAAAAAGTAAATTACAGAAAATGTAAAAAAAAAAATTATAATTTTTATAAACTCTGATAAAAAAAATATATAACAAACGAATCAAGTAATAGGTAAAATTTGCGATATCTTTTATACACAATAAAAAAATTATACAACAAAGTCGAACACTTACCGCAAATGAAAAATTTCAAATAAAACGCAAGTAAGATACTTGAAGAGAGAATAAAATTTGACTGTACCGTTGTGTTGATTGTTCTGAGTATTTATACTAAAATTGGTGAATAAAAAATTACGATAAGGCAATGGCGTGATTTTATCAACTCAATAAAAACTGTCTGGTTACACTTTGCACTAATCGTACAACATGAGGCGTTCATTATATCAACATTTGGTTACTAGATAACCTCGTTGATACGTAAATTTACCTACATTTTTTTTTTTTTTTGGTTTAATAATAACGATTGATTGTTTGGGTATCGTCGTTTGTAGGAGGATTAAGCAAAGTTTGTTAAATTTTCATCTCGATGAAAGACCGTATTATTGTCTCAAAGTATAGGAAAGATCATATTTGACGATGATGAACTTTGTTTTATTATTTATTTATTTATTATAAATATATTCAGCCTACTTAGTATGATAAATACAGCTAGTAACTTTTATTTGACTTTTTATAAAATTCTAATCGAATGATGAAATTTTAAATTTAATTACATCTACTTGTCGTATACAAAGAAAAACGTCGTTTATCGCGAAAGTATTTTTTTTTTTTCTTTCATTTGATGAATAATAAACCCGTTGTTCGTGAACGTACTTAAATTCGTTCTTTGAAATTTTCATCAAATTAACGAATTTTATAAACGATAAAATTAGCTGTATTTTTTTTTCATAATGTTCTCTCGTTTCACAATGATGAAAAAATACAAGAAGTTACAGTCTCTTTGGAGATTTCTATTGTACTGCATATTCGTTTGGTTAATTAAAAGGTCAAAACGGACGATTATAAATCGTATAGCTTCATAGAGCTTATGTGAACATAAGAAGGTACCGAATTGGTAGATAATTTAATTAGATACTCGAAAGATGGGTGCCTATATCTTGACTATTTTTCAAGTCCTGAAATTAGCTCAATTTTTATTTCGGTAATCTTCACGTTGAGTATATCTTGTTCTATGTAGCGACGAGTGACGAGTTATTTTGAAATTTACTTTTCATTTTTTCTTCAAATGGAGTATCCCGACTTCGGAGTAACGAAACACGAACATTTTATAAATTTTTGTAGTAAGATTAAAATAATGGAAAAAAATAAGCGGAAAAATACAGGTGAGAGAGACGTCGTCGCGTCGTTTTACTTTTGATCTGCCTAAATAAGATATCTAGGCTTATTATAAATTACCAGACCGAAATTTCTTTCTCTTCGTTTACGAAAATCAGGATTAGTATTTAAGCTGTCACCTTTAAAACATAAGTAAGTGTCTAAAAGTAAAAGCATTCTTCGTTGTAGAAAATAATCGCTTGATACGTTCCATTTTGAACCACTTTTTCGACAAATAACTTTTCATAAAAGTGATTGCTCTGCGGAGAGAATTATTTCGAGATAACGCTCATATTAACCTCTTCGCTGTTTTTCTTTACGTTATTTTTTTTTTCAAAAGACCATGCTTTTTGAATGAACATAAACTTAGAAAAAAATTTACCATCAATTTTTAAAATCTTTTATCATGAAAACCTATTTGGACCCTACTGTGTTGTGTTCAGTTGCTGAATTATGTGAATTAAAAAAAAGTATGTCCTTATGAGTGATTGGTAAGGGTAGAAGCTGATTTTGAAGTGTATAATATTTCATACCATCAAAGGCCACATTTAGAATCTCGCTAAATCTACTTGTCAGATGAAACTAATCACAGCTCGCGTTCTCGCTTCTCTAAGAATGGCTGCTTGTAATAAGAAAAATTAACCAAAAAACTACATTTTTTGGGTTGTGAGGAGATCAGGAGATGCCATAAAGCTGAAAAGCCAAAACCTCCAAAAATACATCTACGACCTATGCTAAATTTACATACCTAACTATAGCTTCCTCGCACAATTTTGAAGCGAGACAGGAGAAGAATAAACTCAAAAAAAGAGAAAAACTGACCAAAAAACTACATTTTCGGGGCTTTGAGGGGGTACGTGAAACTGAAAAGTCGGAATTTCTAAAAATCACTCCTGTGACCGTTACCAAGTCTACCTAGTACCTACCAACTTTCAACTTCTTGGCTCAATTTGAGGGGAGATAGGGAACGAATAGCCCTTTTTAGAAGTCAAAAAGGGGAAACTCTCATATCTCTCCTCCTAATTGACTTAGGAGACTGATTTTCGGATATGTTACACAATTTTGGATTGTCTATCGGTTGGCTTAAATAAGTACAATTTTCGGCGATTTCAGTCCCGAGTTGATGGTGAAAAATCTGAGGCTTTTCAAGCGGAACAGGGGGGTGCGTTGTTAAAGATGCATATTATCCCGCAGTTATTCAGCATCTATGGTAAGCACATGATTCGCGAGGCTCTTGAAAATTGAACTGGTGGTATTTCCCCTTGGAGGAAGGAGAATCTCTAATCAGAGATATGCTGATAATACCACCTTGATATCTTCGGATGAAGATGAAGTGGCGGAGTTTGTCGACTTAGTGAAGATAGCCAGTGAAAAAATCGGATTTCGTATTAATGCACTAAAAAAGAAAATCATGGTGGTGGATTGGGCCAACTGTCTTCCAGATTCTACAGCTCTGAGCGAATACAAAAAAGGCCAAGCTTTTGTTCATTCAGGCTCCATCATCGAAGCAGATGGAGGCTCGTCAGCAGAAATACGGTGCCGAATCATCTGAGTAAATCAGCTATGACCAGACTGTGTAATGTCACATGTAATAACAAGATCTCCAGAGAGACAAGGAAGAGGCTTATACAATCACTTGTTTCCTCTGTGTTCCTAAATACTGCAGAAACATAAACATTGAAGGCGGATTATAAAACAAGAATCGACGCCTTTCAGATGTGGGTCTAGCGAAAGATGCTGAGAATACTGAGGACAGCGCGACAAATCAACATTTCAATCGTCAATGAAACACAAGAGCCGGTCAGGCTAAGTGTTTTATGCAAAAGATACATTCCAGGATATTTTGGACATGTGACCAGGAGAGAAGTCGGAAATCTTGAAAAACACATACTCTTTGACCCTCTTCCAAATTTGAATATAACTGAATTTTAACCCGAGGTCAACCCCACTCCAGAATATCAAACCTGCTGCCAATCTAAGCATA
The DNA here is from genome assembly GCA_900060175.1 of Ferrisia virgata. Classification (NCBI taxonomy): domain Eukaryota; kingdom Metazoa; phylum Arthropoda; class Insecta; order Hemiptera; family Pseudococcidae; genus Ferrisia; species Ferrisia virgata. Next base: position 6,694 of record FIZR01016447.1, read on the forward strand.
TTTTCCAAATTTGATTGATTTCGTTCGATATCGAGCTGAGCAAATGATTTTTAGTTTTGAGGAAAAAAACATAAATATATATGACATAGCCAAAAATTGTTGTCTTAAAATATATTTTCTTGATATCCCCGCCCCCTCCCACTCACCAACAGCCGTAGATCGATAGATTGTAATAGCCTGGTTTTCATTGTTGATATGATATAGAAAATCAGGGTAAAAATATATTTCCCATTGTATTTTTGGCATTAGGTGCATTCCATGCTAAAGTAATCTGAAAAGTAATTTTTTTACAAGTTCCTCTCGATGGTCTAGTAAAAAAAAATCACCGCTTTTTCGGCCCTGCACCCTTCATGGGGGTGGCAAATAACCCTTACAATTTTCCAATAATAGCGATTTTTTGTCAAACAAGGCTCGTATTTCAAGATTGATTAGACTTATCTGTTTGCGTGATTAAATTGATGTTAAAAATTTTGAAAGCTCAAATTTGAACTTTTAAGATGAAAGTTCAACTTTTTATGATGAGTATATATGTTGAAAGTTATCATTTGAAAATCTGGAAAAATGACCACGAATTGAACTTTTTATGCTAGTTTTAACAAGTGAATATTCAAAATGGGATCTCAACACCCCAGGGTGGACACAGCGGTTGACAATTTTGGCCAGAATTCAAAGAAAAGGTAAAAGTAAAGTGACTTGTAGATTTTCACTAATTCGAGGATGCTGAGTCGGAAAAATTTGCTGCCAAAATTTTTTTATCGAAAGGATTGTAGTACACCACCCCCTAAACAACATGTTGCTTCTGCACCAATATCCCATTTTGTGCCTCAAAAACAAGTTTTTTTACCAATAACTTTGCCTAACTTTGTTCCTAAATGCGATACAGAAAAAAAGTCCGATCAAAAAATGTAGCTAGTTAAATTTCCGATAAAAAAATAATCATATATTTTTTTTCAAAAATCAATTGAAACACTTTAAAATGAGTTTGAAAAAGATGAGTTATGCGCTAACGGTGATGTCCCGCTTAATGCTTCTATCGTGTGGCGAGAGCTAGCCGCCAACGATCATAGACACGCGGGCTCAATTTTCTTTCAGCATACTTAAACAGGGGGTGGGTCAAATTTCGCTTTTTTTGGAAATTTGCAAGCGGTGGGGTCACAATAGTTGCGAAATGATTTTTAAAATATGTGGTAAAATTTTTACGTTTTCCAGCTCAATTTTTTCAATTTGCAAAGCTGACCTAGAGTTCAAAAAATTATTTTTGAAAATTAAAAAAAATGAAATTATTACACGTATTTAAACTCAAAGTAATTGTTGGTAGCAAGTTTTCACCATTCGCCCTTTTTTTACATGTTTTGTAAAAAATGTCACATTTTTTATTTTTCCACGATTTTTTGTAAAACTATGAAAGAAATATTTTTTAGAAACGATCACCTCAAATGAATGTAGGACATTAATTTTAGATGATTAAACGCAGTATTTCAATTCTACCTCCAATAGTCTACTTGATATTGAATCAGAAGAGAATATCAATGATTTAGCGTCAGATCGTTGTGAAAACTGCGATGAGAATAAATCTGTTCTTCAAAATTAAAGTAATTTTAAAATATCGTATGTATATTGTATCTTTATTCCAAGTATAATAATTTTAACATGAGGTAGCATAGCATTTAGTCGATGTAATTTGCTTAAGTATGGTGATCGAGAATTGAGCCCGCGTATCTACGAATGTTGCACGCTGGCTCTCGCGATGTGACAGAAACATTACGCGGAACACCACGTTAACGCATAACACGTCCTTTTCAAACTCATTTAGAAGTTTTTTAATTGATTTTCGAAAAAAATATGTAATGACCTTTTTTATTGTAAATTTAACGAGCTATAATTTTTAACCTAACTTTTTTTCTCTATTGCGTTTAAGAACAAAGTTAGGCAAAGTTACTGATAAAAGAAGCCTGTTTTTGGGGCACAAATGAGAATATTGGAGGAGAAGCACCAGTCTGATTTTGTCCGATTTTAAATATGTTGTTTATTGAGTGGTGATCTACAATCCTGCGAAAAAAATTTTAGTCGTAAATTTTTCTGTTATTGAATGCTAATTTGACTGGACAACTAGTCAAAATTCAAAAAAAAAAAAAACTGAAAAATGAATTGACGTCTATTGTAGCTAATTTGAGGTCACTGAGCATGAATATTCATTTATTTTTTATGTGCGGCCTCCCAGTGCCCCCCACAGTTATCTGAAAAGAGGAAAAATACTGGAAAATAATTGAAATAACGTGTAGAATATTCATTCTTACTAATTCGGCGCCGCTGAGATCGAATATCAACTTACCTTCTCAATCCGATTCTTCTGTACTCACATTTTAAAAATTTTTGGTAATTTGAAGGTCAGTTTGGAGCGCAGGAAGTAGGATCAAAAAATTAAGTTGATTATTTAGTCTTAGCAGTGTCGAATTAGGAGGAATCAATGTGCTACAAGCTGCTTCAATCATTCCTGGGGGGGGGGGCACCCAAAAAATAACGAGTCCAACATTAACTTTAACGTAGATTTTCTACTAAGCTTTTGAAAAAAAAGAAGTAATGGAAAGATTCTTAATTTGCCTTTTATTAACTCTCTTGCGTGAACATCATAAAAGTACATATTTCGGATCAACAAAATAGTCCATCTATTTCTTTCTTCTCTCTCCAATATCGCTCAGATACCACTCGTTTATTCGTCATTTGGCCAATTAAGACATGTTACGTATGATTGGTTCGTTTCTAGCTGAATTTTTAAAGTCCATAATTTTTTTTCTCGCAAAATAAGCCTCAATACGATGAACATAAATGGAATGATTCGTTTCAACTTTAAAACTTCTCATATCCTGACTTATACCGGATCAAGAACTACACAAATGCTTGCCAAGAAATATTTTCCGAAGAACGTGGATCCCTTAGAGAAAACCCCGAACATCGTGATATTCAAAATTAATTATTTTCAAAAATACGTATACTTTCTTACATTTCCAAGAAAAAAGTAATTCATCAAATCAAGTTTAATTTGCAAAAAAATAATTCTTTTTCCAATCTTTAAAATACAACTTATTTCACTGGACAGAAATTACTTTAGATTTATAAATACCTACCTTACGGTAAAATAGAAAAATAATTTCCTGTATTATCGATCTTGTACATTTTTCAAGCATTCTACTCGACTTACATCCAAGTATTTTTTCCCCTATGCTGAGGGGAAAAAATCAACATCGATGCAGGAAAAAAAGGTACCTCGCTATCTCCATTTTAAAACATTGCGGCCGATTTTGAAAAAAAAAAAAAAAAGGGAAAAATATCATTAATTAACGTCATCAGCAAACACGAAACGCAGCGGAAAACAATTAGCCAATCGTTTGGTATTTGGCTATAAGGTGGACAGTTGAATGAAAAATCTTTTTTTTTTTTTTCTAACGATATTTTAACGTATTGTTTCAGGTTTAAAGACTATCATAAACGCGCTGCTTCATTCCTTTCGTCAATTAGCTGAGGTGATGACTTTAACTATATTCTGTCTGATGGTGTTCGCCTTGTTCGCTTTACAAGTTTATATGGGAGAATTGCGTAATAAATGTGTTCATGTTGCAAATTACAGCACAAAATATCAATGGCATCGGTGAGTAAAGTTAATCGTTTATTTTCTAAGTACCTATATTTTTAATATTTTTTTGATAATCTGTCTCGAGCAGGTGGTGAGTTGTAGATACCTATTTTTGATGAGTCAAAATTTCATCATAGGTAGATTCGTAATGAACTTGGAAACATCTGATTAGAAACACAACGTAAAGTACGAGTACCTTTACATGTTACATTTCTTACTTTTCTCAGCTCCTCGCACAATGAATCAACCCTTTGGATAGAATTTTTCTAATTATAATTTCACCCATGTTTATTCAAGTTTGTTGTAAAGATTTACTTTCCTAAATTTTGGTAAACCTACGTTTATCTAAAAAAAAAATGATCAATACCCTCTAGAACGCAAAATTAATAAAAATAATTAGGTGGATGTAATTCAGAAGTCCAGCGAAACACATTTTAAAATGATATTCATTTTTTAATCCCTCTCTTGTGAGCAGAAATAATTTTTTAAATTGCTGGTACGCATTAGTTTAATACATAATTTTCATAGTTCATAAAAAAATCTAAAAAAAATTGAACCCGTATGCTTTGAAAAATAACATTGAAAAAAATTGTTTCAAAATTTATGAAACGAGAAATCAATTTGAAAAAGGAAGAAGGTTGTAAATCTAAGAAAACAGAACGTGAATTCTGTCATAAAAGTTTTCATATTTCCACACTTACAACCAAGGCTTCTTCATATTCATTTAAGTTTTTATCAGTAACGAGTAGGAGAGGGAACTTGAAACGTTTTACATGGAAATTTTGTTCAGGTAGAGGTTAAGAAAATTTGTAGTCATTTTATTTCTATCGCGTATCACATTCAAATATTATTTTTCCTACTTGCCAGAAAAATGGCTCAACAACTCTTAACCTTTGTAATTTTTTCGGCAAGTTTTTAAAATTCATTTCTTTTTTTATTTCAACGCACCGCGTAACAAAAAAGTAAATTTTGATTTCAAAGGTGTATGATTCAAATATTGTGAAAATGAGGTCTTAATTTCTAAAATGAAAAGACTAGCGTTAGATTCGTGTTCAGCAAGTCAAATTGATTTCATTCCAATTTCAAAATTTTAATTTTAATACTATGTTGTTTTTTTTTCAAAATATAATGTTGCTTAAATTTTGATAAAAAAAATAAATACCTAATCAAAAGTTATTTGAAATTAGACGAATTTAAAAAAATGAAATACTACATTTTGGCTAATTTTTCAATGTGTGAGATACTTTGGGAAGAAATCACTTCATTTAATTTTCTTCTTTTAGGTTCCTTAGTACCTACATATAAGGCTGCCATAGGCTCTCTAATTGATGCCAGATTTTCTTATTTTTTGTTTAAAAAAATCAAAAAATTCTCACTTCACTGACCTTATCAAAAATTATCGATTGGATTTTATTTTATTTTTTTTTCACAATTTTGTTCCCATGTCAATTTTTTTAGGCGTACTTTTCTCGAGTAAATTCAAAAAATGTACCTAATCTTCGATATTTAGAAAACCGTTGATTTTTTCATATATCTTAACGAATCAGTGAGGACATTTGTTGACTTCTGACCCAAAAATAAACTATCTTGCCAGATTCAGTATCTCAAAATGCATTTTACTAGCTTAGAGAAGGGAGTGGTAATTAAAAAAAAAAACATTTTTTTCGATTTACCTAAGCAGAAAAATTACAATGAGTTTATAGCAGCCTCATTAGTAAAGAAATTTATGTGGATAAAGGAGCACCGCCGCCCGTCTTTTAAGATCGTTGAATGTTTCTATCGGATTTTGATAAAATATCAAATATTATTAAAATGGCCTAAGACATGATTTGGAGCGCAAAAACTATCCATTCCACCTCTTGCTCAACAAAATTGTCGAAAAAATTTGTTTTATATAAATTCATTCGAGAATAGTTTCTAATAAAAATTGATCAAAAATCGTGAAAACCCGTTGAAAAATAGGTGAAAATTGACCCAAATTATGAAAAAAAAAATCAATTTAAATCATGGAAAATGGGGTAAAAAATTGTTAAAAATTGGTAAAAAGTTCAGAAAGTTGATCAAAAATAACAGTAAAATAGGTGAAAGTCTATCTTAAATGTGAAGAAAATCGTTTAGAACCATCGAAAATTGGAAATAATTTGACAAAAATGGTAAAAATCTACCTAAAATATGAGAAAAAATCGTTGAAAATCATCGAAAATGGGGTAAAAAATTGTTAAAAATGGGTAAAAAGTGCAAAAAATTGATCGAAAATCACGGAAAAGTGTTGAAAAATAGTTGAAAATCGATTAAAGATTTGAAAATAATTGTTTAAAAATCATCAAAAATTGGGTGAAAATGACACAAAAATATGCCAGAATTGACCGATTTTATTAAAAAAAATTTATTAGACAAAAATGACTATAAAATGCAAAAAAATCATCAAAAATAACGAAAAAAAGTTGAAGAATGACCAAAAATATGAAAAAAAAATCGCTATAAATCATCGAAATTTAGGTAAAAGTTTGAAGAAAATGAGTAAGATGTGTTGAAAATTTATCCTAAACCAAAAAATAATGTTGAAAAATATGTGAAAATTGACCAAAAATTTGAAATAAAAGTTTGAAAATCATCAAAAAAGTGAAAAAATTGTGTCAAATCTAGGATAAGTTGAGGAATTGATGAAAATTAAACTGAAATATTAAAAAAATCGTAAAAGATCATTGATAAAAATGGATGAAAAGCGTGATCGAAAATCATGAAAAAATTTTGAAAAATGGGGTTAAATTAACCTACTTTTTTTGATAAAAATCATCGATACTTGAGGGTAAACATGTGGTAAAAAATGAGTAAAAAATGCAAAAAATCGATCAAAAATTTTGAAAAAATGTTGAAAAATGGGTAAAAAGTGTCCTCTTCCCGCTTGAATTTATTGATTGAATCGAAGTTCATAATATTCATTTTAACTTTTTGGACCTGTCCGTCAGAAAAATCAATACGAAATCCATATAAAATTCGAGAAATTCAAAGATATTAAACATTTCCTGAAGATATAATTTGCCTTCTTTGATAGATTCTTCTTTCGATAAATTCTTAATTCTACCAAAGAGTTCACGGAACGGGAACGATATCATTTTTCAACGTATAGGTACTTTATCAGCTACTTACATTTCAAAACTGATAAGAACTGATACGAAACGCATAGTCCTACAAAATAGCTCATATGCATGTATAAAAAGTTGCCTAACTCAAATACTGAAGTTACTACTCCAACTTGATAAATTTTCACTTCACTGTCGACAATACTATCTCTAAAATTGATGTAATAAATTACAAGCTACGCCTATATACGTACGATGCGAAGTATCTAATTTTCTGTGAAAATCCCAACAGAGTCTGCGTATAATAATGACGTCTTACATGTGTCATGTCGGACTAAATATTAATTAAATTTTTACATCTCGTAGGTGGATAGCTGACGAACAGAATTGGTTAATAGACGATCAAAGCGGAGGTCCAGTTCTTTGTGGAAACTCTACCGGCGCTAGGTAAGCAACTTATATACTTACCATAAAAATTACACAGGACAAGGTATGAATTTAGGTACCTAGATAGATGGTTACTAGAAAGACGCATTCGAGTGAAATTCATCTAACGTGATATTAGCGAGTCTTCAATTATTCACGAGAATCGTTAAAAATTCCAATGAAATACGAACAAAGCTATTTGTTTATTCATTTTAAGGCATTTATCACACGAAAAAAGCGAAGTGAATTTAAAATTTAAAATTTATGCATATTTAAATTTTTCCAACGTATTGTTCAAGTTGTACCTATTAAGCGCTTATTTACTTTGGCGAGAAATAGTACGCTGTGAATTATTCGGTCATAGTCGCGTCGAGTCGTCTTCTGCGTCAAAATAAACCGGTGGAAATAATTTGAATAAAAGATTGTAAAATATGAAAAATTAATTTTACCTATAGGTATAGAGTCTGGTTAAATTAGCATTAAATAACGCAAAAATGTATGGTCAAAATTTGTTTCACAGGATTGTAGCACACCACCAACTAAACAACGTATCTCATATCGGACTGGTGCTTCGTTCCCAATATCCTCATTTACTGACCCAAAAATAGGTTTTTTTACCAATAACTTTGTATAACTTTGTTCCCAAACACGATACAAAAAAACAGTACGATCAAAAGATGTAGCTGGTCAAATTCCCAATAAAAAAAGTTATTACGTATTTTTTTCAAAAATCGATTGAAAATGTTTAAAATCAGTTTTAAAAGGACACGTTATGGGCTAATTTGTAGTTCCGCGTAATGTTCCTGTCGCGTCGCGAGAGCTAGCCGCGAAAGTTTGTAGACACGCGGACTCAATTCTCTATCAGCATACCTAAATATTTCGTTTTTTTTTTTTTTTTTGAATCTGCAAACGTTGGGGTCACATTACAGTAATCGCCGCTTATTGTAATCGAATTGGGAGCGTGTAGTTTTTATGCCATTAAACGAATTATTACATGGAGCGAATAATATAAAAAATTTTCACTCGATTTTAAACATTTTTTTGTGAATTTTATTCGATTTTTTGTGCTAGAATTTAGGCCACTTTTCAATCATTTTTAAACTATTGTCAATGCAAACCAGACTATTACAGTTTATCGACCAACTGGGGCAGAAGCGAAAATCGTTTTTAAAGTCCTACTGAACCAAGATATTTATTTTTATTTTTTTATTAATTTTTTTATTTTTTATTCTTTTTTTTGGGAACGTTTAAATCATTTACTCCGCCCAATACCAACTGAAATCGCTCCAATTCAATCAATCGGCTCAATTTGGTGGCGATTTAAATATATATAAATGTGGGTGAACTTGGCTCAAATTTCAGTTATGCCCCAATCTGGGGAGAGGGGGTACTGAGGGGTCAAAAACGCAAAAATTCTCCTTTTTACGCCGATTGATATAAGAATCACTAGTTGCATAACATATCCAAAAATCAACCTCTCAAGTCAATTAGGAGGAGAGATGTGGTGGTTTTAACTTTTTCTGATCTTGAAAAAGGGCCGTTCTTCTTCTATTTCCCAACCAAAATGATTTAAGAAGTTAAAATGCGGTATTCACATTCATTAGGTGCTCTAGATATGCCTTTTGGGGGTTCCGACTTTTCAGCTCCTTTACATCCCCTCACATCCCCCGAAATATAGTTTTTTGGTCAGGTTTAATCATTTTTTGAGTTGTTTTGAGTTTGTACCTCGCATAACTCTTCTCCAAATAGAGCTAGGAAGCTGAAATTTGGTATGTACATTTAGTAGGGTCTCTATATATGTGCCTTTTGGGGATCTCGACTTTATCTCCAATTAAAAGTTTTATCTGTTCATTATCCAGAAAAAATAAATGAATTAATTTCAGCGATGTTGATACTCATTTTTCAGATGTAAATATTTTCAGCATAGGTTCAATACCAGTATTTTCACATTTTTCAACCATTATTGGTAGTAACCCAGATTTTCAACAAAGATTCAACGCTAATATTTCTATCTAAAACCGCTCTTATTTGAGCACTTGAACCTTGAGCACTTGAACTTAAGTTAGATATGAACACCTATATTTTCACAAATTTTCTGAGTTTCTAAATAATGTAGCGAATTTCATAGAACAGTTTATAATTTAAATCATTAAAATAGGTTTATAATTAAATAATTTTCATGAAATATAACATGAATATTATTTTCTAAGAAGAAAATAAAATGAAATATGTACTTCAGAAGTTTCTACCATTTTTTTCCGTTTTTATAACATTTTTCCGTATTTTGAAAGCAGAACAAATTCCAAAATCAATTATCTTTATTTCCGACTCATCTTCTACAACCCAGAAATAACCTCTTCAAATGCTTTAATAATATTAAGGACTATTGGATCTTGGAAAGCACCCCATTTCTTCAATGCCAAAATGAGCGCATCTGGATTTATAAGTGCCTTTAAGTCAGGGTCGTTAGTTATGGCACCATGCTTTGCATTGTTTAATAAAGCATATGCTAAACCAATATTTTTTGCTATAATTTGTAGAGAGAGTTCTGGGTACAACTGTTTGATTTTGGTTGTGAAATTTTTTGCTAATGGATGAGGTGAACTTTGAAGTATTCGATCCCATTTCTTGGCGTGGCTTTTGTAATTTGATAATGTTTGTGTATCCAAGTCATGGCATTTAACTTCCGTCTTTTCAAAATCATCAGGATCAAAATTTAAACTGTTTGGGCCACCACAATCCCAAACACTTTCATATAATTCAAGATTAAGGCACAAATAAGGAACTACAAAGGTTCTTAAAGCCTTCAGTCTGATGTTGTCCTAAAAAAAGTTTTAATTTTAAAATATTGCAAATAATTTGCTCAGTAAATCTCAACAGAAAAGCAACTGTA
>FIZR01016450.1:0-13036 GCA_900060175.1 Ferrisia virgata
TTTTTTTTTTTCAAAAAATGTAGTACCTCAACTTCAAAGCTGTTTTTCTCAAAACTCACTTTTTTCAAAAGTCAATTTCAAAAATTTCTAAAAATTCGAATTTTTGACTTAGAGACCTCGGGTTTGGACCATTACAACCGGAATTCATCCCACTACTGCCCCATGGTCTTAACTCCATACCGACAGAATGGGCCCTTTCGATATAGAAGTACACATATATCTAATCCACCGACAAACTGAGCCGACTGACCGAATTGGAGCGATTTTGGCCGGTATCGAGCAGAGTAAATAATTTCAATGTTCGGGGAGGAAAAAATAAAAAAATAAACATCAGACATGGCCAAAAATTGTCTTAAAAACCTTCTAGCACCTTAAAACGGATTTTGTTGGTATTCCACCCCCCCCCCCGCAATGGTCATTGGCTGATAGACTGTAATAGTCTGGTTTTCATTAACAATACAACATAAATCAGGCTAAAGAGTTTGCTTTTTTCAATGCCGCAAACCTCATTCAAATGCTCGTGATTTTTCATCCAAATGAGATAAAGAGATGAGGTTTGGGACCACTGTAGGGAGACAAGTTTTTTCTTCCATAACATCAATTCAATTCAAGAACGTTAGTACTTGTACATGTAATTGATTCATTTCTCCCTTCTCCCTCTGTGTACACTGATCCACCCTACGTTAACAACTCATTTTTTTCTCACTCCCTCTCACCCTCTCCCTTAAAAAGAACAAACCATCGCCAATGAAAGTGAAACACAATCCCTTGCAGCCTTCTTTAATTTAGTATTAAACCTGAAAAGCTCAAATTATACACATTTTCATTGTATCAAAAGTCAATTCGCTTCCACACCTTATTCGAACCATTCTCAGTTCTCGACTATGATCATTACATTCTTTGTACGTATTCGTATACACATACCTCATACATACCTCTCACGAAATATGTGTATATTACCTCGCAAACATATGTACCTACAGTACACATTAACCATTACGTACATATACCTTACACACACACACCTATATCATCTTAATACGCGTGTAGTATACAATATACCTACATTCTCTTACATTCGAATGAAATCCGGTATCCGAGATGTAATTTGTCACTGAGAACCTAAGCAATACTAAAGACCACCCATACTACACTGGGAGAATCAGTGGCGTATGAACAGTGCAAGTGTACCAAGAGTCAGACTTACCTAGACCCAGGCTTAACTTTGAAACTAGATAATCAGTCAAACAATAACATATTAGATGCTGATAACATGTACCATGTGTAATGTATATATATATATATGTCTACATATGTACACTATAAAAGACACGTAGTAGGTAGGTAGACTGTACAGTGTAAGTACACGTAATATTATATCTATATAGATGTGGCGGCGTTGGTTATTTTGTCTTTTTTTTTTTCGCAGAATGTGCAATTGAATGCGTTTCGTACATCTAATTACAATGTGCATTGTTGTTTGTGTACATCTACCCGCACACACGTAGTAATTACATTTCAACTTTATACATTTTGAATCGTGTTATCTTTTTTCTTCTTCTTCTTCTTCTTCTTCTTTTAAACTACACATTAACTCTAGCGAAAAAAAAAAAAATTAACTCGATAGTCTGTAAATTACTAATATGAAATTTTTATTCATTGTTTACGGAATAGTGAATGTAAATGTTGCAATTAAAGAAGTATATATATATATATATATATATATACAGTACATATTTGTGTACTTGATGCAGCCCTTAGATAAAGCATTATAAGTATTATATACGTATATCCTCTTCCTCTTCACCCTCTTTTTTTCAGCTCACATATGCATTATAGTCGCGTAAGCAAGCTATATTCATATAGGTATATTCGTACATTGCTTTATGTACCTGATATTTATTTGTCTCGCTACACAGTAATATCCTTGTTCTTTGTGTGTTTGGCAAAAATACGTAACTTGAGTACAACCAACCAACCAACGTATAAAGTATGGATACATATTACATAATACCTACATACATCTAACATGGTTACTGCACTTATGCATATACTAATTTAATTAACCGCCTTTTTGGTGCAAAGCGTCGATACATTCGCGAATTAATAACGTTCCGCGTGATGATTCTCCCTATTTTTTTTTCACTAAATAAAGTATATACGTATATACTGGACAAATGGGCGTATGTTAATACGTGATGATTCAACTTTTACTCATACATGTGTAGTTGACATCGCAAAGGTTGGAAATACACCCCGGTGTGAAAATCAGGTACTATGCGCTTACACGAGGGAAACCCTATCCTAAAATTATGTTATTTTGAGCAGTCTTCCGTTTGAAAAAAAAAATGCAATCAATCGTTTGAGATTATTTTCATGATCCTCTTGTCCACGTACATATCGAAAGTAACTAATCTTTGCTATAAAAAGTAATCCCCGGAACAAATTACAGACGATTTAGACATCGTACAAGAGTGGTTGATGTATTAAAATGTAGCTTAGGTTCACTCGAGCTTTCGAAAGAAAAAGCTTAAAAAATTCAATTTCGTACAAACACAGATTTTGATTTCAGTGGAAAGCGACGAAATCGTAGTGACGTTTCATGTAAACAAACCAGATCCACCTTAGGTCTTACAATTATTCCTTTGAACGGATTACAGCCTATTTCAGCATTGTACAAACATGATTAATACATTAAAACGTAGCTTATGTTCTCAGGTAGTGCGGAATGGTTTTTATTTCAATGAAAAACTGTAAACTTTAAAAAAAAAAAAAAGAAACTTCAAAAATTCAATTTTGGATCACCCTAAGGTGAACTGATTTTGATGGAAACGTTGAAGCGTTTTTCTTATCATTTAGTACGATAGCTTTATTTTGTCATACACGCGCACATTCAAAATTTATACTCCAGATGAGAATTTTCAATTTTTCAATGCAAATTGTGAAATAAATTGCTGCTTATCAATATCCTCCCATACTACTGAAATATTGCAGTGAGCTCAAAAATTCAAAATGGTATCAAAAGTGCAGGTTTCTTAATTTTGATCATTAAACAATTTTTGACCAGTAGTTGAAGAATGAAGATATTGTAGAATAAAAATAAAACATATTGAAGCAGGTTTTTCAGATCAGTTAATTCAAACTAAAATCATGAGGAATATCTTGATAAGAAGGGGAAAAATTGCTAACTGTGACATATCATCAATGATCAAATTTTTATTTTGCATTTTTATTTTTATAAGAGAATAAGAGAAGATGGGTAATAAATACAGATAGTAATGGGTAACAGAGACAGGATGACAGGCTGACAGGGCCCATAATTCCATAACCCATGAAAATTGAAACAGCCTTGAATGGAAATGAGATGCTCAGATAAAGGTAAAAAGTGAATGGTTCTCAACTTAACTTCAAGAATCGAAAATTTAAATAGATCGACGGATTAATGGAATGATTGGAACTTCGGAAATGAAAAAAGCAAAAAATCAAATTAAGAATTCTAAATTTTCAATTCCAAATCATGAGCCGCAACTAGTTCATTGAAGATGAAGAATGTCAAAATTACAAAAAATTTTAATTTTAAATCCCTAAAAATGATTAAAATTGCAATCTATACTCATTTACGACAAGTTGACAATTTTTCGCAACAGGGCCGTCTTGTATATAGGAATTGTCGATTAAGCAATTGTTAGCCTATTCACTGGTTAAACGAAGCAAAAAATCGTATAAGTATGTCCGAGCGTAAAAGGGATTTTCCTACGGGGACTTCCTAGTTGAAGATCTCACATAGAGTATGTTGATGGTTCCCGTGCCCTTACATACTCAACAAATTACTGACGACTGAAATGAATGTGAATTTGAAGTGAATCACAGATTCCCTTCTACGAAAAGGATAGCAGTTTTCTTCGTTAAAAATTTTCGGACCTTAAAACTTGGCTTAGAAACCCCCTACGAAGCACCCCAACGTCAAAAATATTAAAACTTAAAACATACGATAGAAAACTTCCTTCAAAACAAAAAATTTATAAAACCGAGTTCATATGACAAGTTGAGTAAAAATAAAAAATTCATTAGATTATTGATACGTAATGCAGAAATGAAAATTTAAAAATTTATAGAATAAATCTGAAAAATCATTTCACCAAAATGGGTAAAAGTGCAGAGAATTGATCAAAAATCATGAAAAAATGTTGAAAAATGGATGAACATTGCCTTCAAATGTGAAAAAAATCGTTAAAAATCATCGAAAGTTATACAAATTGGGTGAAACGTGGAAATAAATTATCAAAAATCACGAAAAATTATTGAAAAATAAAGGAAAACTGACTAAAAAACATGGAAAAAAATGGATAAAAAAATCATCAAAAATTAGAATAAATTTGACCAAAATGAGTCAAGATTGACCTTAAAAAATTTATTGAAAACCATTACAAAATTGGTAAAAAATTGAAAAATTGCATTCAAATGTGAAAAAAATCGTTAAAAATCATTGAAAATCAGACAAATTGAATAAGAAATGATCAAGAAACACGAAAAAAATGTTTAAAAAATAGAGTCAAATTGACCAAACATATGAAAAAAAATCATTAAAAATCATCGAAAATTTGCCAAAAACGAGAAAAAATTGACCAAAAAAGTAAAAAAAAAATTGTCGAAAATTTTTATAAATTGAAGGAAAGGTGACTAAAACAGGTAAAAAACGCAGCACATTGCTCGAAAATCACGAAAAAATGTTGAAAAATGAATGAAAATTGATCTAAAATGTAAAAAAAAGTCATTAAAAATCGTTTAAACGAGGGAAAAATTTTCAAATATTGGGTAAAAAATAGACTGAAATTGGTATAAAAGTGTAGAAAATTGGCCTAAATTAAAAAAAATCGTACGCAAAAATGAAAAAAAAAAGGGTAAAAAATGCAGAAAATTGATAAAAAATTACTAGTGTTGAGCATAGGTGAAAATTATCTTAAAAAATTAGAGAAAAATCCTTAAAAATTGTTGAAAATAGGGATAAACTTGATGCAAATGGGTAAAAATGGACCAAAATTACAAAAAAATCTGACCACTGTGGTTAAAAATTGAGCTAAACAATGGAAAATTCGTTACAAAATGTTGAAAAATAAGTGAAAATGAATCTAAATTATCAAAAAAGCTGTTAGAAATTATCAAAAATTGGTAATAATTTGACAAGAATGAGTAAAATTTGACCTAAAAATTGAAAAAAATTGTCGAAAATTATCATAAAGCGGGTTAAAAAATAGATTAAAACATGTAAAAAGTGTAAAAAATTGACCGAAACTTACAAAAAAAAATGTCGAAAAATAGGTGAAAATTGACTTCAAATGTGAATAAAATATTTTTAAAAATCTTGAAAAATTCGGTAAAAATTTGACCAAAATAGGTAAAAAGGAACAGAACATTACTTGAAAATTATGAACAAATTTTATCAAAATTGGGTAAAAAAGAGGAGAAAACTGATCGAAAATATCGAAACAATGCTGAAAAATTGTTAAAACTCATCGAAAATTAGGTAAAAGAGCGGCTAAAATGAGTAAGAAATGGAGAAAATTGATCAAGAATCACGAAAAAATGTTTTAAAAATGTGTGATAATTGACTTAAAATCGTTAAAAATTCGTCTATAATTGAAAAAAGAGTGAAAATTGATGTAATAAATGAAAAAAATCCTTCAAAATGATCAATAATTGGGTAAAGTATGGCCTAAAATGGATGCAAAAATAGAAAAAAATTGATCGAAAATCACCGAAAATTACGTAAAAACTTTGAAAAAAATTAATAAAGTGTCGAACACCGTATTAAAAATCACGAACAAGTGTGAAAAATCGATGAAAATTCACCTGAAATACGGAAAAAATCGTTTAAAATCATCGAAAATTAGGTAAAAATTTGAACAAAATGTATAAATAGTGCATAAAGAGTGCAAAAATTTAACCAAAACCAGTAAAAAGTGCAGATAATTGATAAAATATCACGAAAAAATGTTGAAAAATCAGTGAAAATTGACTTAAATTATAAAAAAGAAAAAAATCGTTGAAAATTATGAAAACTTTGGTAAAAATTTGATAGAAATACTAGTAGAATGGGGAGAAAATTTATGAAAAATTATGAATAAATCTTGAAAATAGGGTTTTCACTCTTCAATCATCAAAAAATTTCACATGATCGAAATTTCACAAAACGTCAAGTTATTTTTGAGCATGTACCTTTTTTTTTTTTTTTTTACCTAACGGTTGAAGCTGAATATACGGAATTTTAAACGAGTCATTGATAATGGAATAAAGAGAAATACTCAAATGAAACAAAAAATTGATGAAATTAGACTTCCTTTTAACGAATAAAAGTAATCACTGCCTCCCAATGCAACGAGAAGGGAAAAAAGACAAACCACTTGATATACCAACAATACTGTCTTTATACATCACACATTAACAAATCATTCTATTATCAGTTAAATGTTCGCATCCGGACAATCATATTCGTAGCCATACGACATACATACTGCCGCGTACTTCACACGTTATACAACACGCAACACACATAGTAAATAAGAGTTGCTACCGTTACATGTTAGCAGGAACTTCAACATACGTACAGATCTCTTCGCTTAACATGTCAATCAAACTGCATATAGCTAAGCTAGGTAAGGGTAGAGCACATCGTAAATATTACATACAGGTAAGGTAATACACCTACCTAGGCGTATAATAATTCAAGCAATATAACGTAACGACAATAAAATAATATACAAGTCGGTTAGGTTAATTACTTTACGAGATTAATTTCACATATATTGAGGAAATCACTACTTTGTAGATAGGTATTCGATTAGCTGGCGTTTTGTTTTTATTTCTAACCCGGCGACTATTCTAGGCTAATACTTTATTAACCAATTAAACGCGATGCTTTGGTCGGGTTCACAAAGAGGTTTCAGTCTGTAATTACGTGATCGATTGCATCGTCTTTGTCCGTCCGATAATCCGATTAATGTTTTGTTTCATACGAGTAATTATAAGAAGCTAGATAAAAAGGGTGTTTCGTAAGTAAATTTAAAAAAAAAAAAAGCTTTAAAATGACCTAATTAAATTGTTTTTGAAGAATGCATCCATCCTAATTCAGATTAACGCGTGAATTAATTATTTATCGTTGCAAAATAATTTCTATTTAGATATTTGATTTTATGGAAAATTAAATTCAGAAAAATTAATCTCAACTGAAATGTCAAAATGAATGATTTGAAAATATAAAAAATTTATCATCTCACAAAAAGGTAATGAATTCCATAAAAAGACAAGATTCACTCTCAAATTGATCACTTCGACTCTCAATACAATTCACAGTAACACTTTTCCAATGACATACATATCTGGAAAAAAAAATTAATTTCTCTAATTAGACAGGATACACGCCAATGTCAAGAACCACCGAACACCGCGTACGACTTCAAAGGGAAATATCAACAACCGACGTCACTAATTCGTCTACGGTAGCACATGTGCTACTATATCCATATGTAAAATTACACTACACGTACGTGTTTTCACACGATATCGGGCGAATTTTCCAAAATTATCTTCATGGTTGATTTTTCGATTGTTTGTCAAGTTGCGCATCATCGATTCATCGTCGTACATCTCTTCGGATTGTTGTAATAAAAATCCAGTTAAAGTGTCGGGTTATTATAACGGATGTGAATACCATAAGAAGGAATCCAATTTAAAAGTAATGGACTTGGGTAATACCTGAAGCAGGTTCTAAAACTATATACGAAGGCAGAAGATACGGCGAGGAAAAATCCATAGAAACAAATCACAGACGTAAAATAAATTGTGTTTTCTTTGTATTGTACAAAAGTAATGGATATCTATAATCCAGATAGATATTCAGTTCAATGAATTCGTCATGGTAAGAAAGCAAAATGACATCGGTAAAGAAAAAAAAAAAAAAGAAACAGGGGTGATCGAATCGGTATCGTGTAATCATTGAACGTGCAAACAGTATTAAATGATTGAATTTAATTTCACACCGGGTGCTTCGAAAAGTTTCAAACGTCATAAAAAATTTACTCGTTAAGAGCTACTGGACTCGGAATGACACGTTAGAGGGGACGATAAGACAGACAAATTGATAAAAGCAAGCTCGACAAATTAGAAAAGACATCGAAGAGGATTATTTTCCCAGCGGTTTTCTTCTGCAGTTGAATTTTAACGTATGTAAAATAATCGAGAAAATATACAATCGATATTACAGGATATCGCTTGAATTCCTGGCGACTTTCGCTAAAGCTCCAAACAAACAGAACGGAAATTCGTCAGTACATCTTGGATCCGTGCAGCTTCTGATCTCCAACAAGCTTTATCCGATGAACGTCAACTTTCGATTGAAATTCTCATTCGTTACAATACAATGATTTCTTGATCACGTAGTACAAGTTTGATTCTACATTTGTACATGTTTGTCTGACGAAATGACGATGAGTGTAACTGAATCAGCGGTATGTTGTATTTTTCGATTTGTATGTCTTGGAAAAGCATTACTTATACGATAGAGAAGCATCCGTGGGAATGAAAATAACAGTAGACTCCCTCTGTTGAATAGCACGCACGCCACTGATCAGATACGCACGATTCAATGAGCATTCCTGGTTCTTGATTTGGAATTACCTTTTGCGGTAAGCCTTACTTCACGCTGATTTAACTGGCGTTGTTAACACTCTCACGGGCTAAATTTACCCGTGCCCGAGCGTACATTCTATTAACTCGATCTAATAGCTATGAGGAGAAAAAAAATCCTCAACAAAAAACTATCCCCGTGCTCGCGTTATCTATAAAACGAAACAATTAATTCGACAAAAGGATAAGAAAATCATCGGACGATTAATTTATCTCGATACCTATATCGATACATCGCGCACATACACGTCAAACATACTAGACCCCATTTGAACCGGTTCTTCTTCTCTTCTATTTTGCAACGTTCGCGTTCGAATATAAGCACAATTGGCAAACGGCGCGGCGGCAAAAATGACATTTGGCAAACGCAGAAGCATATTCGTTTCAAAACATATACACCTCGTATTATCCTACACAAACGTAATACTTAAGTAGAGGAGAAAAAAACTCGACCTTTTCGGTATTTTACGATTATTGCATTTTAAACCCGTCATACGCGCACACCTGGTCATCGCCAGAATATTCTTATTCATCAGATTACAATACATGATGCTCGTAATTTAATCATTTCCAATACCAAACACGTAAATAGATCGTAAAATAGCAAAATCTTCGAACGAGTTAACAGTCTTCGAAAGAATAACCATCGCATACCGTATCGTATCCTCGGTTAGGTACCCGAAAGGTAATTTTTATTGTCATTTTTACCTTATGGCCGAACAAGCTGCGGTGCTACCGATGTCAAAAATATTTTATAGTTTTCTTTTGTAGTGCAATACACGCTTGCACTGTACTCGAAAGCGTATCAAATTTCCAACTGCAAAATGGCCGAGCAAACGACGTTGCGCCAAATGCAATTTGTAAATATTAACTGAAGAATAAAAACCAACGGGATGAGTTTGTTGTTCTACCGCGCCACTGCTTTTCCAACACTTCAAATTACTCACCGGATCGTTAAATAGACCGTATAAATTCGTTTAATGTCGACTTGTTTTTTTTCTTCATCTTCTTTTCGTAAAAAGCCACTAATGTTTAAAGCTAAAGGTATCTGTAGTCGGAGTAATTCGAGGAAATAATCTATCATCGATTACTTTATGAAATTCTCGTTGAATCGGAGGAACTATGGTTTTGTCAGTCATTTTCTTTCTTTGACTTTTCCTTCCTCGTATTATAGTAACCTGTTCGTTTCATCTTGCTCTAAGATTTTACTCGCTAAATGCAATAAAACACATACCTGGCTCTGTAACAAACGATCGAATATAAATATTATTATTGCGGTTTTTATAATTCGTTACGTCAAAATATTTACACTCACAATTATCTACTTTGTTGGTGAATTATCGTTCCGACTAAAGAGGAAACCGAACCATAGGAAACTGTTTGTTGAACGTAGTTCATTCTATATTCCGCAAGACTATACAACTTTTTGGTTTTTACTGCGAATTTCATATTTGAACCTTCGTTGAAACGTTAGACTAAAATGGAACAGAGATTAATTAGGAATGAAGTTGAAAACACTAATCTAAAACACTTAAGCTTCAAGCACAACAGTTCCATCTTCCATCGATCGATCGAAGAAAACGTCGAAAGTTGATCAAACATATCAAAATTGTAACACGAAATTAATAATATGTAGCTAGCTAGTGTAAATTGTAAAAAATCAATTTAAATTAGTTAATTATCGAAGAAACCGGATTTCCGCCATTACAAAAAAAAAAAAATGAAAAATAAATTGCACATCAGGGTTGTTAATTTGCAGACAAGAAAATATCATATTTCGTGAAATTAAATTAGTGAAAATGCAACAATAAATTAATTCATTCCGATTAAGTAACTAATAAAAATAGCTTGAGAGTGTCATCTGATTCAAACTTAACGAACAAAATAAATTAAAACAAATTCTGCGCTAAAAAAATTAATGAAAACACAGACAGTGTGTTTCACACAACCGGCTTAATATCAACACTGGATTTTAGAAATTTTTTCTTTTTTATTATTATTATTACGAATTTACGAGAACTGCCTTTCAGGTCGGCAGTATACTTCTAAACTCTAATCAAAATCACGATTATTTGAATTTTATAAATTTAAAAAACATTTTATCCTCCAAAAAATTGTAAATAGAAAAAATAATTATCTAATACTTAAGAATGCATGCACACATTTTACGATAGACATCCATATTTACATCATTCATCCTCATACCCAGACTATCGAGTATTAATATTTATTCAGGGTAGTACTTTCATTCTCACGCAGCAATGATCAAATTTATCGACTATTTCGTGTGTAGATTTATAAAAAATAGTTAAATTAGAACCAGTATACTTTTTGTTGATTCAAAAGAAAAATGAAAAGCATACTTCGTACCTAACCAAAGTTTCAAAATGTTTCATTCTAATCAAATCACCTCCTCTCTCGGCAAAAAAAATTCTCAGTAATACTAATTAATAAATTCTATGAAATTAAGAATGAAATAATCAGGTAGTTTATCGAGAATATGTACCTAAAGACGCAGATCTTTTTCATTTTCCATATCTTGTTACACGATTGACTTTTTTGATTAAATTAATCACTTAACATATCAGCAAACACAAAATTAAATAAGGTATATTTTATTTAATATTCTACTCACTTTCAGAACAACCGGAATACTTTGCGTAAAGATTTTATAAAATTTGCCAAAATGAACTTCGAATGGTTATTTCGTATTGTTATAGTTTCTTTTTACGGTAAGCATTTATCCCGATACTTAGTTCTCAACTACAACTACTACAAAATGCATTTTTTCTAATTTTGAAAGATTCGTAAAATAATACTCCAATTATTCGTAATTTATTTTGCAGTTCACTACACCTGTAGTCAGTCCGATCTTAATGTGAGTACCTGATTACTAATTTCCTATTTACTTTTCATTATGACAACAATGTCTTTCGGCTGTTTTCTGAATTTCATATTTTTTTTTTTTCATTCGTATAAGTACACTTTTTAAAACTTTAATATAAACTTATCCTTGCGTAGCTCGCACTGAAATTTGGTCGCACCTTGGAGGAAACCTCCGAGTATTATAATTTTGTGTGAATCAAATATTATTGACAAAATATAAATAACTAAGCATCTTAGATGTCATGTAATATTGAAAGTTCGATCTCGCATTGAAGAATTAGAAAAGAAATTTTTGTCTGAAATAGATCTTAGAAAAGAACGTTGAGAAAAATGGATGATTATTGACCACAATCTGATTGTTAGCACGGTATGTTTGCTACATTCAAAATTTAGTAATGCAGTAGCTCATCAAATAAGATTTCCTATTCAATATGACGAAAATAGTATCAAGTCCATGTTAACAGATGCTGGAATCACACCTGATGATTCTAAAGTTCGTGTAGTGGTAGCTTTGTTAAGTCCTATTGTGCTGCTACCCTAGTTAATAAAAATAATCGAATGTACATTATACGTACTGGTTTAAAATGTAATTTTCGTTAATAAATTTTTTCCCAATCCCGAATTGATTGTGATTAATTGCGACCCAAACTCTGAATGTATGTTTTTTTTTCAAATTTTTACACGTTTAACCGACTCTATCAAGAAAAGTATACCACGGATCTAAATAACAATTACACCATTGAAAAGCTCGTTAAATTTCCTATATGGTAATCACATAAATTAAGTCTACACTTGTAATAATTTCTACATTTTTTCTCAGTTTTTCCTCGTTAATTCCTCGTTACTGAGGAATCTATTGAACTGATTGAATTTTCAATTAAATGGAGTGTAAAAGATTAAACATTATTTCGAAAAATTAAACACATTAAGTAATTAGAAACATGCTCGTGAGCATAAAAACTCTTACGGATTGACAAATGAAATAATGATTTTTTATGGGATTTTTATAACTTTGAACTGACAAAGATTCGAGAACTTTAAGTTGTCTTACAAGTAATTAAGAATTCTGATTATATCTACCAAAATGTGATACAGAATTTGAAATTCTAAAGAGTGAAGGAATTTCATACATTAGGACATGTATAGAGTCATCCTTACAGACTACCAGCCTGGTCCATGAGGTAGTTCGCCAGCTTTCCTTTCTTTTCCGCATAATTTCTCAGCAATATTGTAGGCCTATGTGATCATTAACGGCTGAAATGATCACATACTGCCTTAAAGACAAGAATACCTGAAATTAATTTCATAAATATCGTCATTCATGAAAATGTGAGAAGAAAACTCGCCATTTCTCGTATAAAAAAACTTCACGTGTTTCTTTTTGCGCATAATTGCGAATTT
Source organism: Ferrisia virgata (assembly GCA_900060175.1). Taxonomy (NCBI): domain Eukaryota; kingdom Metazoa; phylum Arthropoda; class Insecta; order Hemiptera; family Pseudococcidae; genus Ferrisia; species Ferrisia virgata. Next base: position 12,970 of record FIZR01016450.1, read on the forward strand.
ATTTCGAACTTGCATGTTCTAAAAATAAAAATATTGATTTACTGTGCCGGCTGAATAATCATATTGA